>JAAGVU020000044.1:13875281-13900652 GCA_011763525.2 Mormyrus iriodes | reverse complement strand
TGACACTAACACGCCTGTGCTCAGTAATGCAGCTGACACTAACACGCCTGTGCTCAGTAATGCAGCTGACACTAACACGCCTGTGCTCAGTAATGCAGCTGACACTAACATGCCTGTGCTCAGTAATATAGCTGACACTAACATGCCTGTGCTCACTAATATAGCTGACACTAACACGCCTGTGCTCAGTAATGCAGGTGACACTAACACGCCTGTGCTCAGTAATGCAGCTGACACTAACATGCCTGTGCTCAGTAATATAGCTAACACTAACTAGCCTGTGTTTGGTACTATGGGCCTGTGTTCTGTATTACAAATGCCATCAACATGCCTGTGTTGACTACAGCAATTATCAGAATGCCTGTGTTCAGTACCATGGCCCTGGGCCTGTAAGTGTGTCTGTGCACGATACTTTAACTCGCATAAGCATGCTTGTGTCTGGTACTGCAGCTCATATCTGCATGCCTGTGTTCAGTACTTGTACACGGACTGGTCAAGGGTCAATGTGTCAAGTACTATGGATCATGTTCAGCATGCCTGTGTTCAGTACTGTGGCCCTCAGCCCCTCTGTCGAGTCCCGCAGCTCACGTCAGCATGCACCGTGTTCAGTACCTCAGCCCTCAGCCCCTCTGCGTTCAGCAGCAGCGCTGAGCTCCCTGTATTCGTGCAGCCTGCACCATGGGAAGAGCAGCAGCACGGGGAACCTGCTGGAGCGGGACGACTTGGGCTTCCCAGCGGCCGACTACGGCCTGACAGCCCGCATGCTGGCGCAGAACCTGGCTCACAGCAGGCCCCGCCCCTACAGTGTGGCACTGTCGGGCTTCTCACAGGTGAGAGAGTGCCCCTGTGCCCACGCATCCGCTGGATGGCTCTCACATTAATCCAAGCGATGGCTCCTAATTAAAAAGATGAAAGTGGATTGCAGAGAGATGAAGGTAGCTTTGGCATATGGAAACACAACTGAGTAAAACCTGGATTCGGGTGTGCTTGTGTTTCCAATGTCGTGCTGTACCCAGCTGCATTGTGGGAAGGAAGCAAAACTTTTGACTTGGCTTTGAGGGCCACCAAAATCATTGGAGAAAAAGAAAAATCAATACTTTTACATAAGAGGAATTTATTTTAGGGTGTCGTGCAAAATAGTCAAGGACAATCATGACGATAGGTATAATAAAATGATGTACATAGTGAAGGGATTTAATTAGGGCTACAGGACGCATATTGGTTCAAGCTCTGGGTTACAGTATCCATGTAAGCAGATAGATGACCTGAATCGGTCAAGCAAAATACAGCCTAATCCATCAGTGAGGGTGACAGCCGCACACTGTGAGCTGATGGCGCCCTCTGGTGGCAATGGTTGCAAATCCAGTTTAAGGCACATAATAGTTAAAAAACAGGAGGTAAAATAAGTATTGCCTTTTCAGATTTGGGGTTTTTTTTAGTCAGTGATGTGAATTTATTGCTGGCTTGGCCAGATGTAACTAAATAGCGTCACACTTTATTATAATATAATTGATCAGTGAACCAATTTAAATGACCGTGATCTGGTCCATCTAAAGTACAAACATACTTTTGAGAATTGCTTTGCTGTATCCTGTTACAACCACACTTCTTACACCTTCATTATTCTTTTTTTTTTCCAGCCAGCACATGATGGGTACGAAGACCGGTTTCCTATAAGGTGAGACCCCAATACCCCTACTGAGTAGTTAGAGACCTGTAACGATGGTGGCACCAAGATGACAAATTCCAGCTTCTGGGAGCAGAAAGATGGGTTTTGGAATTTCGAGACTGAGTTACATGGTCCTCTAACAATTTTTAGGGGGAGCATAACCTTTGACCTCCAGAATCAGGGTATGGGTGGATATTAGATGGTAATTATTTCCTTATTTCCTGGCCCACTATGTAGACTTTAGAGCTGAACTGTATGATTTTATTACCTGGGAACTCTGTTTAATTTCTCAGCTTGGCTGATGGTTTCTCCACATCTCTCCTGATACCAGTAGGCCCTAGCTGATATGTTTGGTCCCATAGATATGCAGCTCACTGGAAGAATACGTTGGTCTGTTTTAATGCTCTTGGCCCTGATTTCTCTTTCTATCCTTCCATTTCTTTATATTCCACAATTTCCTCAGTGTTTTCTTGCTCTTGCATCTGCTGCCTTTTTGATAACGTCTTGAGCATCTTGAGTTTGGAACACATTTTGTTCCATCAGGTCAGGCTAGCTGGAACTAGTAAGCTGACAACTGTTTGGTTTTGGGAGGGTGTGGTTGTGGGTGATGTGACCGAACAGGGTGAGTTAAAGTGAGGGTTTGTTGTGAAGGACATGGTGCTGTTGGGGTTAATGACATCATCCTGTGGCGTTAAGATAAATCTACCTCTGATGTCACAGTCGGCACCCGTGAGGTCCTGGGGATCCTAATGCTGACTGATGTCATTTTTTTTTTTTTACCCTAGTTCTTTTCATCTCATTTCTGCTTCCCTGACTAACGAGATGGCTTTGATCACCTCCCGTTTGGCAACCGTGGCCATCTTGACTTTTCGAGAATCTTTGAAATGTCGCCCCTTAGCAAACAAGGGACTGCCCTCACCTCTTTCTTGGAAACCAAGCATAGTTCAGACAAAAGAGAATTAATGGGGGGAAAAAAGCATGCTTCAGTGGGGTGACCATTGCAGTAAACTGCAGTGCCAATTAAAAAATGGCTTCCCTTACCCCGATAAGACAGAATGCACTTCTAATTACTTCTTCCTTTGCTGGAAGGGACTTGACAGTTCTAAAATAAAAAATATTAAATATTTTAAACACCTTATGGTGAACATTGCCAAAAATCCCCTGTAAATTCACATTTTGACATAGTTTTCAACCCCAAATGTAACAGCCGAATATTTCAAAGGTTCTGAAAAAAAAAAATTGATGTTGATGTTGAACAGGTGGTCAGAAGTTGGATCTCGTTAGGTGGGAAGGACTTGTTTGATGTGGCAGGGCTGGGTTAGGGATAAGGGGGCTTAGGACAGGCAGGAAAAACAGCCTATCCCCCTTCCTAAATCCACTTCTGCTCCCCAGTGGTTGTCTTGCTCCATGTCAGACCTGGCGAGCCTCCTTCTTCTCTCTGTCCTGCAGTTCCGATGGCAAATTGATCTCGACAGTGTGAGAGCAGACAGGCAGACACACGCAGATCTGAATAGCACAGGACCCACCTGGCCTACAACTCTGCAGTCTCTCCTTTTGCGTCCCCCCCACCACCCTTTTCCCTTACTGGGGAGGGCTGGCCTCGTCCTGTCATTTTGTCATCCACCTGCCTTCTACCCCTGCCCCATGCTGGGCCAGAATGCCCCCAAGGTGGGGCAGAAGGGCCACGGGTAATGTGTGTGTGACCCACACCTATATGGACTCCAGATTTCCATTAATCAGAAGAACGGGAAGGACCATCAAGGAGACAATGCGACGTTTGCTGGTCCCCCACTCGTCTTTTTTTTATTGTCAATTTGAAGGATGAACTGGCAGCGTAAAAGAGAATAATTTCTCTCCACCGCAAACAGAGAGATGTTGTCTGACCCATCGCCGTCAGTCCGCTTCTTCGTTCATTGTCATGGACAGACTTTAATAAAGCCACACCAAGAAAGGAATGTGGAAAAGGTTCCAGATTTAGACCAAGGAGGACTGCATTCAGAAAGAGAGAGAGAGAGAGAGAGAGAGAATTCTTGCTCTGATTTGTATTACAAAAAGGTTTGGTACTTCACATTCTTTGAGTTTTATTTTGTGATGTGATGTTTGTGTCTCTCCATTTTGAAAATAATGAAATGAGATATATTTTTCTAAAAGTTTGTTTTTGTGCTGCTAAATGGGACTCTACTGATTTGAGTAGGGTTACTGGACTCGTTGGAAAAGTAATTGACCCTAAAATATGGAAGCTCTATGTATAAAATGGCTGCTAATGATAAAATGATGAATGGTGGTATTTTCAACTTTTCTTGCCGGTCAAGGCTTTAAAGCAAGACCTGGTTATGAGCCAGTATCAGTGTATTTTATTTTTTTTTAATTTGTTGTTTTGTGAATCAGATATTGTGTGAAATCCTAATGTACAATCCTCGTCTCTGAATTTGGTTCAGGCGTGAGAACCAGTACATATTTTCTGTGACGCTGCACTGGGAAGGGGTGTGGCCTCAAAATGGCACCACCTCATTTTCCCCATGGGCCCCTCCTACACTTTGCTTTTCGTGGAGGAATGTCTTGTAATGGCAAGAGACAGCTGCACATGCACAAGTCAGAATGGAAAGAGAGCTGCCATTGTTGGGTTTGCATGTCCATCAAGTGGAACTGCCAGGAACTGATTGGACCCTGAAACTGCTGTAGTCCCCCCCCCCCCATTGTTTTACTTTCCACAGTGCAAAGCATCTGTCCATCAGCACTTGTTCACAGTGCATAAGGATCCCTTACAAAGATGCTCTGTGGGACTGATGAATTTTTCTGGATCCCACACCTGATGACAAAGTAATATGTGATGAAATAATGACCTGAAAATGAACCAACGTATAGTACACAAATCATGTTTGAGTAACGTGTCGCGTATTAAAACATACTGCTGGTTAGTGTTGACTACTGAGGCATTTTTTGCCGGGTATTGTCCCTATTTTCAGGCGTATTTTAGCGTGTCTGTATTACTTTCTCAGAAGGAATCAGAAAATGGACATTTTTGTAAGGGAATTAGGTCTGTTTTCATTTAATGTCACCAATTTCCATCACCGGCTTTTAGATGTGAGCTGGTCGACCTCCATCAACGTGTCGTCTGTGTGGAAATAGAAATATAGGGGTTGAAACTGTGATTCTGATGTGAAAGCAGTGTTCAGACATTGGTTTGTAGGTTGTAATGGACTAAACCACAATGTCCAAGCTGTATGCAATTCTGAAATTCACGCTGAACCGGTACTGTGATTCTTATGGCAACACCCCCCTCTCATCCCATGTGGTCCAGTCCAAATCCTGTATGTTTTTAAGACGGGATTGTCCAACCATATTTTATAGTCGTTTCTTCTCCCTGAGCCACGTGGGGCCTTTGGCTGATTGGCTGATTCTGAACGTCCTCCCTGTCTCTTCCTGTCCATTGCCAATGTTGTGGATAAACAGAAAAGAGGATTTTGTTCTGTATGCGACTGCTAATGACCAAGGTCTTCAAGCCTCAATCTCCCCCCACTAGCTTTCCAAAGCATTTTTTATTTTTAAGTTGCTAATTTTGTTTCTGTTTTCATATTAGGGTGACGTTTTTTGCACAAAAAGCAGTGAACCCAGCATCCCTGGGGGCCAAGTTGCCCCTCCCCTCCCCCACCACGTTTCTAAACTTGGTCTTTCACTGTGTTTCCAAGGTGACCGAAGTGGCCAAGGCCCCAGCTCCCTTCCCAGCAGCCTTTGCTGGTTCGTTGGTTCCCAGTTGGGTCCCGACTGCTCTTATTGACTCGCGTTGTCCCAGTTGTTTTCTCTTTTTTTTTTTTTTACGTTATGGTATTTCCACTGAGCAGTTTGCGTACTTTGTGCCAGCTTTCTCGTTGACCCTCGCTACGTACGTGTCCAGATCCGATGGGAATGAACCAGAATGGTGGGCAGCCGCATATCAGCAAAGCTGATGGTCTATATAAGTCTATATAATGGTTTATATAACGGTCTATGTTATTGATGTCTTTCCTATCGAACACACTTGTTTTTGTCGTAAACAAAAGAGAACTATACATATAATCAAAAATGTGTATATTAAAGCGATTTATAGCATGCATGCCACTGGGGGACTCCAGAGCTATGTCATGTTGGAAAAATGACCTTGAATGTATGTGACTTTCTACTTTGAAAATGGGAAAAAAATAAATTTTTCTTCATATGAAAGGTCTTTTTTTTTTTTTTTTTTTTTTTTCTCCCTCCTTCCCCCCCAAAAAGTGACGTCTGCTTTTCTTTTAATATTTAAATAGGGCTGCTCTGTGGTCATGGTGCTTGAATATGGTATGAGGTCATGGGTGGTACTTTTGGGTCTCTACAAGCAAGTGACCATGTGCCTGTTTCCTCAATTGCTGCCTGCTTGCCCCTCTCTCTCCCCCCCTCCCTCTCCATCCCTCCTTTCTTCACCCTTTGGATGTCCTTGTTACTGTTGAAGCGATTTATTGGAGGGATGTATTGTCTGATTTACTCTGTGAGGCGTGATTCTGCAGTCAGTTGTAAATGAATCTCCAGGGTTTATATGTAACTAACCAGAGCTGTTGATTGGATATGTGAATTTTTATAGGAAAAAAAACAAAAATGCAGGTCTACAAAAGGACAAAATGATTGTTGCTGTAGGGGAGAAAAAAAGTTGGCTAAGCTAAGCAAGAAAATAATTCATAAAAACATTCGAAATTCAGCACTGCTAGCACTTGGACCCCTAATGAACAACCAAGTGTCAAAATTCTCGCCTAATGTAAAGGCAACAGCTTCATCCAATGGTTTGACATAGAATTCTGTTTCAGTTCAGAAATGTCTTCTGTGGGATTTACTTTAGCAAATATATCATTTTTGTTAAGTAACCTGCTGTGTTTTCACGAAGCACAACATATGGCATCATCGACGTCTGACAATGACTAATTTTCTCTAACTTAAAAAAAGAAAAACAAGTCTAACAGTATGTCTTTCCTTTTTTGCAAGTTCTCAGTGTTTCTGGTGATTCTTTTACGCATCAGGCCAAACTGTGTCAGGTGTCTCCATGTCTGTTTTGAAGTTGTAGCCCTCGGTAAGGTAGAATGTCTAAGGTAAGATGTACAAACCCAACGACTCTTTTTACCTTCCAGTTTGAGTCCAGAGCTTTCCCGCTTTTGAGAGCACAGGATCTCCGTAAGTGACCAGTCTCCGTCGTCAACCAGCTAACCAATCATGTGTCTTCTCGCCCCGTCCGGCTTCTCTCTCTCTCTCTCTCTCTCTCTCTCTCTGCTGCGATTGGCTATCTGGTTTTCTAGGGGTGGGAACGGGGCTTTGCTAGTAGTTTTCTTCCAATCCAGTGGCCTCTCTGAATTTTTCCTCATTGCACATATGCACTGTGGTGCCACCTGTCCCACCTGACATCGTAAACCATCAAAGGCCATTTACCGTAAGCCACTGAAGAGAGCCACGTATGGGTATGTTGGAAATGTGAACTAACCTTGCATGTCCATCTGATCACAGCAAAGCAAAACCAAGCCCTTGGCTTCCACGTTACTGGTAGATCTCACTGTCTTGGTTTTTCTTCTTCGCTGTTCTTTAATAAAGTGTTTATCCAATCCAGTCCTCGGGGACCCCAGATACACCATGTTTTTGCTCCATACCGGGATTTGGGAAGGAGCAAAAATGTGGACCGTCTGTGGGTCCCCAAAGACCAGACTGGGAAGCACTGCTTTACTATACTACTTGCTTGTGTAAATGTTGATCAGAGAAAGGTATCCTCCATTGTCTGCATGCTAAGTGATTTTCTGGAGGTTTAAGCAGGGTATGTACAGCAGGCATGCCTGCTTAGGGTGGTAAAAACCTCCAGATTCTTGTGATGAAGGAAGCTTTATCGTACTGTTAGATGCAAAAAGAGTATGGGGTAACTGAAGGCATGCGATACCATATCAACAGGTGAGCATTGAGAACAAGGCAATCCCAGTTGAGTTGTTGTGCTGGATTCGGATCTCTGAAGTCCTAATTGGGTTAGCAAGTCCTTTTACTTGGTCTTAGGCGTGAGCCATTCTGTAGTTTCAACTGAAATCTGCAGCAGCTTGAACTGGGATTGCCCTGTTATTCTGTCTTCCAGGTCTCATCCGTGTGTCCATCATACGGGAAGCGCTGACGGACCCGTGTTCCCCTGTTCACCATCTTTTCTTGCCTCTGCCCCCCCCTCCCAATCCTCCACTGCAGCCACTCTATTCCAGAGGTCAGCCTCATGCCCACTGTACTGGATGTCCAGTTCTACTGGCTAAGAGACATCCAGGACAACAAGAGCCTCACCTGCCTCTGCCAGGACCCGGATGGGACCAGACACCCCCCCCCCAGCCCCACCGCACCTGGTCAATCTTTAACGCGCCTGTAATATTCTGCAAAGGGTCCTCCCACAAAAACATGGACTGAAGGATACTTCTGTTTTCTTCTGGTTTCTTTTGTATATTGACCAATGGTGTTGTCATTCCTCTTCATCTTCACTCCTGCCCCCCCGCCCCCCCCAGCTCTGGACTCCAAGAAACCCCCACCCTCAATAGTACACCTTAATGGCTTAGATGACATAGCCCTTCATTATAATTCCGCACCTTAGAGCACTTTTGAGAAGCAACCTGTTATGACTTTGTACAAATACAAGCTCCCCAACGCTTAACGTTTGCACTCTAAGTATTTTCTTTCTAAGTGTATTTTGATTTTAGAATTTAGTGAGGAATGTATATGTTCAGACTTGGATATGTATGGCTGTGATATTTTGATGGGGACCCGGACCATACAAAAACACTCTTCTCTTTTTGATGTTTATTTATAAATGTTTTGGCACATTTCCTGTCTGTTATACTTTGCTGTAGAGGTTTTGAAATGGGGTAGGGCTCTCTTTGTAGTCTGCCCTACTTAGTGTCCAAAGGACACTTAACTTCTGCATCATTCGGTGGTGGAAGGTTCATAGAAATGCTTATTTTAATTATGTAAACTTTGTTCGTTTCAGCAGTAAGTTGTTCTAAGACTGTGTCACTCAGTAGACAAGCTTTAGACTTGGTGAGCTATTCAAGATCTTTAACACAATATCTGACACCTACAAGGGAGGTGAAATAGAGTGACTTTTGTTTGTATGAGATATGGACACCTTTCTGCAAATGAGTGGATTTAATACCGTATTGACAATGTTTGAATGGCTGTACCCCACAACTGGATATCTTGGCTTGTTCCCCTCATTACGGCCCTCAGGGCTGGTGTGTACTTGGTGTTTAATACTATCATGATTGACTTCGACAATGCCGATGGGACGTGTCCAGACCGGAGGGACGTATGGAAAGTGGCTGTGTTTTTTATTTTTTTTTACATAAGCGTGTCAGGAAAAAATGTAAAAAATTAAGCTGGCTCATAAGTATGTGTTTTTTTCCATTGATTCTTTGGAATATTATTTTTTCAGGGTTTAGTCTTTGATTACTGCTCAACAACAGTACTATACTACTAAACAATACCGTTTTTTCTTGATACTGTTACAATCCAATATGGAAAGTTCCATTGAAATTGCAGTAGTGTACAGTTGTATAAAGCTATTTATGAACTAGGTACTACGTCCTTATTCCGTTTATTTCAGCTTTGGGGTTATGGCGTTCAGTCTCTGATTTATTGTAACCTGTATTGCAAAATCATACTGCTGGACTCAGACAGTGCCGAGATATGAGAGAGAGAGAGAGAGAGAGAGAATAAAATGTGTCAATATGCTTGTGTGTGTGTGTTTGAAACAACAGAACATGCCATGTATATGTGCCCTTGATTTGTGAGGTTCTCTCATTTTTACTATAAACTACATGTGGTTAAACAAAAAAAGTGAATGCAAGGTTTGCTTTGCCTTGATAATCTGAATGCTTGTGAGAAATGGCCCAGGTGCATCATGAGTGTAAAGTATTAAATGGCAGTGATGGGGGGGTTGCAAAGAATGACCTCAAAGCATGTTTTGAATAATTAAATCCAAATCTTGATACGAAACATGGTAATTATATGCTTTTACATGGGATAGTAAAATATATATTTTTCCTGGTGTGTTCAGTTTCTTTTTTTTTTAAATATGCATTTCCTTCTATACTTGTTTCATTTGTCTTTATATTTGTTCAGGGTAAAAATGCAATTTCTGGTATTTAATAATAAAAATGAAAGTATTTCAGCTCCTGTGTTCAACCCCTGCATGTTTCATGCTGTCAAACAGAAGCAGAGGGAAATGGAATCCGACGTGGTTTGTTTTTAGGTCCCAGGCTGTGTGCAAGTTGTACATTTAGACATACTATAATCCTCATAACCAAGACAGATACACGTACTTTTATCTTTAAGCTGTAGGTCAAGCTGGCCCTTTTTAGTAATTGCTTGTACGGAGAGTGAGAACTAGCTGGACAACAGACGGGAGACACTCGAACGCAAAGAGATAGGCAAATGTGCGGGCAGAACCGTCATCTAATTTATTTGTGATGTATGGTACAGCAGATTTCAACGGAAGGGCAAAACGAACATAGCACTTCGTATGATGGAGGCCATAACCTGACCATCTGTGTGCGGGACAAAGCTGCAAGGTTCATCACTCCTGATTGGATACAGCATGTATGATAGCTGGAAGCTAATTGGCTGAGCTAACGTTGTTACATCTCTTTGGCAACTATAAACTCTGATACTCTGATTTCTCAATATATTGTATAATACAAAAATAGAACCGATCATAGTCTAGTTATAACTGAAATGTCATATTAAATAAAAATTAATTGACACAAACACTGCAGCACTGAACCAGAACTGCTTAAAAAGTCAAATTAAAGGTCAGTCAAGAGCAACATACCTGCAGTCTAGTAGATGGAGTACATCTTGTATTCATATGTTTCTCTGGCAATTTAGTGCCTTTCAAAAGGACAGGCAGTGCCACAGTAAAATTGAATTATCATTGATAACTTAGCTGAGCAGGAAAGGACATGATACATTTGACAGTTACACAAACTCTGAAATAGATCTTTAATCACTGCCATAGTATACACTTATGATCAATCCTTGCTCAGGGCCGCATTGATAAGTATTCCACTGTACACTTTGAATTTATTTTTTATCACATTTCATGTGCATTATTTAAAAAAAAAAAAAAAGGTTTTATCGAATGATATACTAGAACAGTCCTATATCTAAAATCCTTATGGGATTATGAGTAAAACTCCTGTGTCCTTTGACAAGCGCTGATGATTTTTGATATGTGATGAAAATTGTCTGAAATGAAGCGGAGGAGAATGCCCTTATTCAAGCAGTGAGATGATGGAAATGAAGGCCATTCCCAATTTCAGTAAGTCATTGCTCTCCCACTGCATCGGGGGGTACAGAGAGAGATCAGGTGACAGAACCAACCGATTGACCCACTTCTAAAGGAGTCGTTTGGACACCAGGCGGGACCAGAGCTCCAAGAACGCTCAGAATCAGTTCCCTTCCCTGCATTCCAAAAATCCCAATCCCATCATCACCTGAGCCTGAGGACGTCTTGAAAACATTTCACTTTCATAGAAGGAATGCAGAAAATGCAAAAACCCCACGTTCAGTACAGCAGTGCCAAGACAACGTTAAGAAAACTTCCTAATGTGAAAGTTTAAATCTCAGTTATTTAAAAACACACCTCCCTGATTAGAATCATCTCTGTATCGAATGGTTCTTCAAGATGGCAGCTTGGCACAAGGCAAGAAGAGCTCTTTTGTCTCTACAAATAAGTAGGAAACAACAGTTTGGCGAAATACTGCGATTTTTGACAAGAACCAAAGCATTGTTTGGGCAAAAATTTTTTCCGTGAGGGTTGAGAGAATTCCTTTGTGCCCAGTGCTGTCACATGGGTTCAATACCGCAATAATTCTGAATGCCAATACCCCCAACACCTTCAGATCTTTTATCAATTGTCCAGCATCCCTTAGATTTCACATTCTAGAAGGTCATGGGCAGTACATCATGGTATAATTAGCTCTTTTCTCCAACCAGTCAAACTGGTTTCTTAGTAGGCTGTTTTTACATCCCTACTGCACTGGGTAAGACTGCCTCCCTAACCTCCTGTATATATGGACCAATCAACAAGCAGATACCAGCAGCCAATCAGAGATGAGGACAGTAAAACCAAATGCCTTTCTTCGCAATCTCGCTATATGACAAAACCTCCAATGTGGAATGCAACATAAATTATGACAGAATGTATATATAAGTTAAATATTTATCTTAATATACGTTTCTTTCTTATAGATACATTGTATATTGTTATCTTCTCTGAGTCCGTTACCCACACAATACTCAGCAGGTCTGTAGGATGTCATGGGGTTGTAGTTCAGAGGCACTGTCTCAAACTGGGTCACCAAGGGTAAGTCCAAACAAGGGGAAAGAGAAAAACTCCACCCAAAAAGAGCTGTTCTTTTATGAGATGGCCTGGGACATTTTCCGACCCGCACAGCAGTGTATTTGTACATGGGGGAGGGGGGGGTTGGGGTGTACAGGGTGGAGTAACCACTCATTCGCGCTCTCCGTCTTCGCTGCTCCCTGCAGGACAGAGGGGAATGGTATTACAGGCCAAGCATTAAGAGTCAGCGTTGCATCATCCTATTGTGTGAGTTCAGATCTGAGTTACCTAATACTTATGGGAAGTGCTTACCACACCAAATACATTCTGTAGACATGCCAAACTCAATGGAAGCTATTGCATTCACGATGCTCTCAACAGAAAACTTAATTAGTAATAACGACCTGTCAGCTGACTATCAGAATACAACCCTCTGCCGGACAACTGATCAGGTGTCACCAAAGTGTTGCCTTCTCGTTATTATGACCAGGGCTCACCTCCCGCAGATTCTACGTCTGAGTCCGACACGTGTGTTATTGAGAAGCGAGAGACGCTGAATCGAGAGAATGGGGCGACCGGCTTCGCCTCGGGGACCACGGGGGAGGGGGTGCAGGCCGCTGGCTCCGCTGTAGCTGGTATGACAGCATCTTGGTCAGACATTAACGGGAAGTCGTCATCCCACTCGAATCCTCCGCCTGCATGAACAGGGTTTGTGTTAATGGGATGAATGAAATCCCAAAAATGAGACTGAATCCCATTCTGAAGATGTTCTTAAGTAGGTTAAATAAGGCAATAAAAATACAAGAACAAGCTGTTTTCAATACATATCTTTACATGTATTACTATATATTTGTGCATATTGGGTGATTAATCATTTTGAATTTAGAATACAGAGCGTTAAGTCTTGTAATATTATATTCTTAAGATCTTCATCATTTTATTTTAACTCCAGATATTGTGTACAACACTAACAAGTGTTAGATTTCAAGGTACAACTAAAGTGCATTTGTACTGATGTTTTATGTTTCCATCAGTGAGCATAACTTATGCCCTGCCTGTCAAAATTCAAACAGTCAACACAAGAGACATGTATATTTAGATAATTAAATTGTGTCCACGTCGCAGGCTTACTCTCTTCTGAAACGTTCCCATCCGATGAGTCATCCGAGATGCTGGCTTTTGCAGATGGCTCACCCATATCAGAGTTTGGTTGTCCACTGGATTCTTCCCCCGAGGGGAAGATGGGTTCCACTAGGTCACCAGTGGGACTCTCCTTGGAAAAAGAATTGAGTTCAGTCACACAGTGAGATTAAGTGCAAGGGGGAGCTGCAGATCTCACTATCTGGGGCTGTAGGACATTGCTATAAACACTTTAAGTCGACTGACCCTGCTGAGTATGAGCATTCTGTGTATTTTTCAGTGAAAATGCATTTTTGCATGACCTATCCACAACTTCCTGAATACTTTGATGCTACATAGGCAAGGATCTTAGCTGACAAACCTGGTCGAACAAGTAGACAGTGACATCGTCGAAGAAGGACACCGCCTTCTTCTTGCGGTCCAGCTCATCGCAGAAGGACTCGGTAAGAAGGGAGGGCATCTTGAGCAGGCTGCGGAGGTGCCGGGTGTTGCTGCGGTCGCTCACCACAATGGGCACAGCTGGCAGCTCCTCATCGCTCTCCTCACTTGGTTCCTGGATGTTGTAACAGCCGAGCTCCTCGTCCGACTCCTCACTGTCATCTGTCTCCTCCTCGTCTGCATCTTCCCCATCCGCTATTGGCACAAGAGGGACTGTGTCCTCTATCGTTTCAGAAAGACCCATTTCGTCTGTCTGATTTTTCAGTGTTTTGGATGAGGTTCCCCATGAGGCATTCCCATCTACTTCCACGTCCTCCTCAGCACCCGTACAATCCTGCACTAGTTCATCCTTGTCACCCTCAAGCTCTCTCAAGACTTCCCCAGGAATATCTTCTGAGGTGGAGTTTGATGACAAGGGTCCTGGGGAGTCCTCTGTACCTTTCTTCACCTGGTCACCTGAAGCAGAATATTCCTGCTGAGCGGAAGACACAGTTGATACTGTGGATGAGGATGAGGTGCATTCTGAGGACTGATCCTCTCCAGAATGCTCAGAATCCAGTCCCAAACCCTCATCCTGAGAGGATTCTTTGGTCAGGCAGCCCCCCATTTCAGGGGGGGAGGGAGAGAGTGTAGAAAGGACAGGAACTGAGGAAGCACCGGATTCTGGCTTGTTATCAAACTCTATAATGTCCCTGCCTTTATCCAAGCCTTCAAAATAATGCTTACCCCCTTCCTTGATATGAGGACTGAACTGCTCTGTTCCTGTGTACCTGGAAAGGTCCTCCTTCTCAGCCTCCTGGCCAGCAAGGTCATTGTCTCCCAGTTTTTCTGGAAAGTCACCTTCGTCTTCCCGTGACCATCTCTCATTTTCAGTGTCATAGTCAGAGAAGTAGGCAGAATCCCTGTATGGGTTCTTCTCACTCAAGCTAGTCAGTTCCACTTTGGTGCTATTGGATGTTGAAAGGGAAACCACAGCATCTACACCTTTGTCCAAATCCACCTGAAGAACCATCTCTGCCTCAACTATTCCCAAAACTGGGCTCCCAATTAGCCGAGGCTCAGAATTGTCCTTCAAGATGAATTCTGGTGACTCATTGTTCTCTGTGTCATACCCACTATCTAGGGCTTTGGAATGAGAGGAAGGGCAGAAGGATGTAGGACTGAATGTCTCACAGGAGCCAGAGGGCAAGTCAACTGAATCTACAGAGTCTGGGGTTTCTATGGTTTTCTGGTGGTGCTTAATAGTTACATTGATATCAGCTGTCACCTCAACTGAATCCACAATGTCTGTGAAAATCCCAGACGTGACATCTGTGATGTCGTCGTCATCATCGCTGCAGTTGTCAATGTCTACCATGCTGACACTGAAGCAATTGGCCTCCAACCCACTGTCTGCAGTCTGACTGCTCTCCGACGCCGGCTCCTGTGGTCCGTCTGTGGGGTAGCACGGGGCCTTCTCGGATAGGGCAGATGAGCTGGCCTGAACAACATTAACACTCTTCGCATTTACGCCTTGCTCAATTGTTTCATCGGCTGTGTTTGATTCCAAGACATTTGACCTTGATTCTTCATTCCCTAGTTCTGAGTCCCCCTGACTGTCCAATGGTTCTGTTAGAGACAAAACACTGCCTCTTGTTGAAGGAGACGGAATCTCCTTATTTTCTTCACAAGGCATTTCTATGTCTTCCTGATTTAAATGACTGTCAAAGGTAAAGTTTCTGTCAGTTGGGCTTATCAGTGCATCAATAAATGGAGGACTTTCTGCCATCTGCTGGAGATTAGCAAGTGATTCTGAACTTGCATCTCCTTCATTACACAAAGGGCTATATGGTCTGCATTCTTCCAAGACTGGAGTGCTGACCTCATCAAGAGAGATGCCACCACAGTTTTCAGCTGCAATTTCTGAATGAGAAACAGGTTTGGGTAGGTTGATTGCTGGATGTTGAATGTCTTTAACCCCCACCATCTCTGGCCATGAGCTTGTCAGATCTGGAAAAGGTGTAGTGTAATGAATGTCCACACATGTCTCTTGGACTCCCCTAACAGAAGGCCCACAGTCAAAGTTCAAATGGTTGTTGTTGGAAGAGCAGTTCGAGCTCCATTTGCTGGCCACTTTTTCTGAGAACAAATACGCCTCATCCCCAGAACTGCTTTCAAGTTCCTCGACAAGCAGGTTTCCTTCTGCCTCTATATCAATGTCGATAGTACATGGTCCAGATGTTGCCTTCTGTAGCGAGCCCATCATTGTGTTGTAAACATCGATAACTGTACTTTTACTTTCAATGGCCCCCTGCCTGCCTTCCAAGTAAGGGTCACAATACCCCAGGTTGGGGCTACAAAGTGGTGGGGAAATTGTGAATGGGCTCCCTATCTCGGTCACCCCCTGGGACAGGCTGCGCATTCCCCAGCTTTTCCGGTGGCTGTCTGTGGGGCAATCCTCTAGAAGCTGGTTGTCTATCCCTCCAGAAGGTGAACGTTGATAGTATTCTTCCCCACCGTCTTTGTAAGAGAAGCGCTGTCCAGAATTCCAGTGATCCCCGGATACCCGCCTCAACAGAGGCTCCATGGTAGGAGAGACAGTCAGGCTGGTGTCAGAGTCATAGGAATCGGTTTTGTGAGTGCCTGCTGACCAGTAGGAATTCGCCTGGACCTCGCTAGGGCAGTTTCCAGAGTCACCACTGCCTGGCATGCCACTGCTTCCCTCAAAGCCTGGGCTACAGTCACTTGTGGAATAGTCCAGATTAATGTTGCACTCAACGGGCTCCTCAATGCGTATGTAGTACTCACTACTCACTGACGGACTGTGGGCGCTCAGAACTGGCACCACCCCAGGGGTATTCAGCTCCTTGGCCTTGTAGAAAGAAGGGGACACCCCAAGGCCACTCCTATCACCACCAGAGCTGTCTGTTGCACCCCTGGTTGGATAATAGATGTCCTGATAAAGGGGATTGCTTTGCCCCAGCCGTCCACTGGTCGAGGAAGCACAGTAGGGCTGTTCGTGGCGTATCTGCTCCCACTTGTACTCAAAGTTGAGCCCGTGGCTGGTTTCTGTCACCGTCAGAATGTCATCCCCTGACTCCTCAGGGAAACCTTCACCCACAGAGAAGTTCTCCAGCAAGGGAAACGAGGATGATGCAGAGGAGGCCAGATCCACGGCTACCTCAGCACCACCATGACCTGCGCCAGGCCTCATGGAGCTCCATCGCGCATCAAACTCCTCTTCCCCTTCACTGGAGCCCTTGGCGCACAGGTAACCCAGCAGCAGGTGTACTTCCTCAGCAGTGGGTCTCTGGTCAGGCTGCAGCCAGCAGAACTGCATCACCTCATACCTGATCCCAAACCAGACACGGGGTGTAAAGCAAATTCATTTTTAACAGCTTAATAACAGCTTGCAAAGTTTTCAAAATGACAGACTTAATGTCCACTGGCCATAAATTGAGCATCTACCAACATCATCATGGGGAATTCTTATGACTGTGATGTATTACGCTGATTGAGGGGGTGAAGGAAAATGAGTGGAATAAGCTCTGTTTATATGCATCAGCAGAATGTTCTTAATATGAGGGAAAGGTTATACCATCATTTGATTTGACTAGAACGACGGGGTTGCATTAGTTGTCTGTGTATGTCTGCCACTTCAACTCTGTCTATTAACTTGGACATTTGATTCACCTATGTGCCATGGGGGCAGAACTTCCGAAAGGTAACTCACCAGCGTTCAGAAAGGGGAGTCTTAAGCAGGGGTTTCGGCAGTCTCAACTGTTGCTCCTTCACTGCGTAGGTGAGTACCTGTCTGTCTGAGTAGTGCCTGTACGGCTGGTTCCCCAGCTCGAAGAGCTCCCAGATTGTCACCCCCAGAGACCTGCAAAGTCCAGAGGGATGCAAGTTAGTCACAAACATGCAATCCTGCTGTAAGATTTGCTGGTAAATTGAAGTTGCCACCAACTCTACTACATTATGTTCACTCCTATTCATCCACCCTTAACCAGGAAATACAGCCATAGCTAATCTTCCTCCACCGGAAAAGAATCTCCATTCCTTAAAGATACTACCCTGTGGATCCTTTCCTCCATGCAAGGTGTGAATGTGGCTTAACCATAACAGACAACACCCAGTCCCCTTGGCTGTCGTCCCCCATCTTTACCAAACATTGCTAGACTTGGTCTGGTCCACCGTCAGCAGGTTGCCATGGACCTCATCGACAATCTCTGGGGCAATCCAGCGAAGGGGGACCCACAGCTGATCCGGTGTCACAAAGTAGTCATCCTTAAAGTCGCCATAAGAGATGTTTAAGGTTACCCAATGGTGACACTTTGACCCTATATTGACCCTACAGCAATGGGTCCACCCAAATGGTTCAACCATAAATGCCACCATGTGAGATTTAATCTATTATAACTCATCAGTGTTGCATTTTCCAATAAAATAAGCATTTCAAATTAAAGAATTAAATTGCTTTTGAGCAGTAGTCCTCTATTTGTTGTATCACATCAAAAAATATAGGGCCCGCATTCCTCGTATTGTATATACAGAATAAAGTCTCACAGATGTGATTTGTCTGTCTGATCACACTTACTTTGTACTTTTCATGGGAGAGGCCATAGTCCCCGATCTTCACTGTCATATCTGCAGTCAGCAGACAGTTCCTCAAGGCTAAGTCACTGCAGGGCGATATCGGATTTTGGGGGCAGAGGGGAGGAGAGATGGTGACAGAGACTAATGATACCAGAGACACAGGAAAAGGAAGGCAGCCTAGTGTTTGCCTGACTCTTCTGCAATCCCTTTCATAGCTGAGGTCATGCAAGAGAGCAAACAATAAGCCTGGTCCCTCAGGTGCACACTTTAGCAGCAAAGCTAAGGAATATAGAGCAATGTGTGGAAAAATTGAATTGATTAGCGCCAAACATCTAGGACCACACTGCGAAGCAATGTTCATCTTCTTCACCCACCTGTCTAAAGCTATTAAGGCAGCTGAAAACCAAAGATGAGAAATCCAACTGATGTATCCACTGCGATGATGGCAGTGTTCAACCCCAGCAACAAAATCACTGATGCTGGAGTTTTCCAGACCTACTCAGGCAGCACCAGGATATTGTTACAGGGACTGACCAATTGGTAGCCAGACTCGGAACTTTCTGAGAACAATGCAGCTCATATATACTGCCTGGAGCAAATTCAGAGCAGTCTGGGCATGGAGAAACTCTGCAAGGGTCCTAAGAATTCATTATGCTTTGTGCAATGACTTTTGATGGCATTGACTGTGTCAGAAAATATTGGAAGACAAATGGAACAATACAGAAGACCGGATCGGTTGACCTACCTGTGAATGTAGTTGTATTTGTGGAGATGCAGAAGACCAGAGGCGATCTCGCAGGCCATTCGCTGGAGAATCAAGGGGTCAGGGGTCATTGAGTCAGTCGCCCGGCAGCTACGCAGGTAGCCTTTCACGTCCCCCTGTGATGAGCAGGAAACTGGTGACACTCTACTTAGCGTAGCTAGCATGACTGTCAGACCACTAGGAAGGGGGGGGGGTGGATCTGCTCGGAGGAAAGTCCCACTTCCTCAGAACCATCCTGAAACTCTGCACTCACCAGCTGGCAGAACTCCATGACCAGCAGGTATGGGGTGACCTCGGAACATTGTGCCAGACACTGCAGAAGGGCAGGGTGCTGGAGGGCACTGAGGAGTAGAGTAGGAACATGTAGACCAAGCGGCCAACCTCACACATATGAGCTCTGCCTTGCTTTCCATCGCTCTGCCTCCTGTTTTTGAGGCTGTGACCTTAATTGATTTCCCACAGTTTTTATAAATTATGTCTGTGTATTAATTTACATTTATTTGCTTAGTTGGCACATAATTCAAGGTGACTTATGATTTTGACAATTATACAGCAGCATAAATCAAATCCACAACCTTCCACCTAAGTCCATGACTTTAACCATTACGCTAAACTGGCATCTCATTATATTTGCATTACATAGTATCCATAGCATCCTGATGATGGATGGGAACAAGAGAAGGTGAAGTGCAGACCGATAGGGCTGGATCTCCTCCAAAAATTTCATCTGCTCCTGGATGCTGGAACTGGCCTTCAACTCCTTAACCACCACTTGAGCACTGTGGCCTGCGTTGACCTCCCCCAGCAGAACCTGAAGCCAATGTGGAACCACAGCAAATATAAAAAGAGAAATTGCTGAAATTAGCACTGTGTTGCGTGAATGTTCCTCAAATCCAACACTAGCACACCATGCCTCACCTTGCCAAACCAGCCATGGCCGATCTCCTTGAGATACAGCAGGCTGTGGCGCCCCAGGTCCGACGACTTCAGCAGCTGAACTGTATAAGGATCAACAGAGTAGGAGTTACTTAGACAGAGCACAGAACCCCAGACATCCACCATGCTAGCCAGAGACCTCCAGTTTCCAAGGCATGCTTGAAAATGCTACAAAAGGCAAACCTATGACCCTACCAGAGGTGCTGCATCAGCACTGATACCTCTTCATGTAGCAACCAGTAACGTATTGAAGATCAGACAATGAAGTGGATGCAAATGTGTTTCTAATCAGATGAGAGTCCTGATTGCTGCAAGTCTCCAAGTCACTTCTGGGGTCTTCACAGAAACCCAAATGGGACAGTATGGAATTTACATAGGTGAGAAACATTGTGCAGAATACAGTGAGAGGCACACATACGGCAGTCCTAGCCTAGTTATGTGTCATATACATCATTAAAACCGCAACTCTGACTTTTCAGTGGCGCGAAGACATAGAAATAAACAGAACGCTAGTAGTAGTTGTAGAAGCTTACCAAGTAAAACCGACAAACTGACCTGAAAATAAGTCTACCTCAAGACATCTAGATTGACCTAATGAAAGAGTTGAAAGGAATAACTATTCATCCAGCACCAACCTGGTGTCACTCTCCCACTGTCTGACTAAGTCCTAAAGTTTACTGAAGTTAAACCACCACATCAGAGAAGTTTTCTCCTCGTTTCAGGCAGAACAGAGAAGCCCCAAGGCAACAGTGTCAGTGACACACAGGATCAGGTTAATCTCTTCAAGTTTCTAGATGTTCTGAGGGTTCAGCTCTCAGCTTGATAAAATCACAGCCCCACCCTAAAGGTCCAGATGTGCTTCCCGTCTCGGCAATTGGTGAATGCACAGGACAGCGACTCTGGGACGGACCTGACCTGGGTCCCCCAGTGTGCATGCGAATGCAACACGGGTCCGCTCTCTCTGGACAACAGGAATATCACAATAAGCGCCTTTTGTCATCCCAACCATGGGGAAAATTAGCATTTTCCGTGGGAAAGACAGACAAACGGAGCTCTGTGAGCACCAATGGTGCCTGTGTCAGTTGCCCACCCTCCCCCACTCGCTATGATGCACCCTGCCACCCCACCCCCCACCCCCCGGGGACTCACAGTCCCATCCCTGTTCTGTCTCTTCGAGCCTCACCTCCCCACCATGCTCCAGGGGCCTGCAATCACGCGGGTGTGCTCCGCAAGAATCGCACCCTTTGTCCACCCCCAGCACTGTCCGGTACCAGGGCACTGGCACATACAGCAGGCTTATTCTCTGGATCACCGCTGTTCCAGGCAGTGGTTGTCATGGTGATGACACCCCCCCACCCCACCCATCCACCCACCCACTAAAAGGGACATAGTGGTGTCTCTTTTTATTTCCCTCCCCCATCCTACTTGTGGCATTCCAACATGGGGGTCAGGCACCGGACGGACCCTGTACTCAAACATAAAACCAACGACTTGGGCCAGTGAAAACAGAGAACTCCTCACAAGGCTACAGCCCCGATTGCACATACATCACACACAGCCAGCACCACTGAGACCCACTGACAGCTGCTAGCACTGTGTGTGTGTGTGTGTGTGTGTGTGTGTGTGTGTGTGTGTGTGTGTGTGTGTGTGTGTGTGTGTTTGTAATTAATACATTGTGGGGAGCAGATTTCTCCACAAGGTGATCTGTGAATGCAATCAAAAAAATAAAATAGTCAAAAGTCTTGTGTTTTGTTTGCATACTTGTGGTTAAGGTTAGGGCTGGGTTGGCGTTAAGGTTGTCATTGTTGGGATTAGGGTTATGCCCATAAAAATAAATGGACAGTCCCCACAAAGATATAGATACCTAAACTGCGTGTGTGTGCATGCGTGCGTGCGTGTGCGTGACAGGAAGTGAGAAAAAATTCTCTTTTTTGAGGCACACACACAGGGATGCAGAGAGGGACCAGATACTCTGTGACTGTGTGTCTATATGTAAGGGAACATAAAATGAGTAAGATCAGACACCAGTCCTAGCAAACAGTTAAAAGATACATACACAGACTAGTTTCAAAAGGGAGCATTTAAATGTGAATTGCCACCTTCCAGTTCAGTCAGCTCATTTCTTTATCTTGACTTTGAGGCGGAGAGAAAGTGCAGGAATTGTTTTCAGAGCGTGGAAGCGAAAGAACTGAAATGGTATTCTGTGCCTTATTGGACGTAAAACCGACCAGATGTGGAAATCTGTCATCCGCACAGCTGCATCAGGGTGGATCGCAATGATCGCCCTCCGCGGGAAGGTCTGAGACCTCGGGGATGAGTGGGAGGAAGCAGGAGTCAGTCGACGATGAGCCCCCTCCCCAAGCCAATTCCACAAAAATAAATACCAGTGCCCCACCCCTTTCCTTCTCACCCCACAACACCTGCACCAGTCATACAGCCTTAGCTATAGAATTTACCAGAGATTGGCTAGCTGAGGGACTCCCCCTCCACCAATCATTGCTCGTCTCCTCAAAGAGAAATTTACATCAGCCCCGACTTCCATGTCCCCCCCACCACCCACCCACCATCGGCACCCAGTGAGTCATCGCTGCTGAGCGACGATGCAGCTTTCACAGCCACCGTGCGCTCTGTGCTCTATTCTCATGCTAGCTTCCTGTGCTTTACACTATTCCCAAGATAGCGCATTCCAGTTATCCTGCTACGCTCTGTCACTTCCTGTACTTCCCATTATATGCAGTAGCACCCTACACAATACAGTGATCCATCGACTTACATCCTATCAAGTAACTTCCCATCGTTCTTATGTCCAAGGTCCTATAAGAGCCTTAATAAAATTTATCAAGAGATGTCTGAAGATGTAGTGGGCGTTAGGGGACATATTTTATCAAGTGTGTGGCATGTGGCAAGAGCCAAAACAAACCAAATGAGCTGCCACTATAGAGGTTTAAATGTGTGTGATATTGTATCTTATGTTATACAGTATATTTGACCTCTCCCCTATAATGATCGAGATACATCCAGAGTGACTTATGTCCTCACTTCCAGAACATAACCCAGATGTAAGTCAATGGATGCATGTTCTCCCCTAGTTACATCGTATCCGTTAGCATTTTGTGCCTGTGATTCCCTGTAGATAGCACTGCTTTCTTTATCATCTAGTCATTTCATTTCTTTACACTCCTGGGATATGTAGTCCTCTCTTGCCTCGTATACTGTACTACTCTACTTTATCTTGCGCCGCTTCTGTTAGCATCCACTTCTCCTCTTCTCCTGCAACCGCGCATTAGTCATTTTGGCAATTCACACATCACATTCATTTATAAGCATCTAGCTGCCTGTTTCACAGGTGTCACGAGACAAGTTGATGGAATAACCGGAGATGAGGGCAGGGCGACTGAGAGGACATGGTCTCTCTGGTGATGCTAGCGTAGGAGTGTCGTTGGGGACTCTTACCTGATCTGCTTGGCTGCTTGGACACAGGGACTGACACCTCGGTCAGAGGCAGGACGTAAACCTCGGGGTCCGTCTGTGATGCGGGGGAGCCGATGGCTGAAAGGTCTGTCTGGTATTCCTCACCCTCTGTGTTGTCAAACTCCTAGGGAGTTGGGGGGATAGGGGTAGGGTGATGGAAGGAGGGAGGTGGGGGAAGGAGTGGAGAGACAGAAGAGACGCGGTTATTATGTCAACAAGCAAAACAGAGTCAAGATATACCAGGCCGATCATTGGTCAATGGCATAAGTGTAAGCTGGCGCAAGAACACTGCTGGACCAAACACACTGACACTGTGACGGTCTTCAGAGAAGCACAAGCATGACCTCCTGACTCTTGAATCTTCTGAAGATGTATACTCTCTTATTACAGTTTATTTTCTCCATTCCAGAAAGATTGCAAGAAAGAACGAGACCGGGTTGCTAATTTTGGTCTACCTTGTAGATCATCTGTACAGTTTGCAAACTACCCCAACGCTTTTGATGTAGCTAATTTTAGGTTTATAATGGAATGATACAGATTGCTGTAAGCTTTCTGCGTGAGCATGCGAATCAGAAAGCGTGAGTGTCACCCCAGATGCGTGAGAGCTGGTAACCCTGACGAGATACCATGCTAGAAATAATCAGAATCAACATATCAGGACAAAAAATGGCAACCTTCATCTAGAGATGTTCTTCTAAATACATCCAGTACAGTCATGATGGAAAACTGCGACCTCCCTCCCCCTCACCCCCCACACCCATTTCCACTCCATCCTGTCCCTGGTGGGACATCTTGAATAAAAGAGCTTTACACAGTCCTACAGTGGCTTCTGGTCCCATTCATTGCTCTGTCACAAATGCATTTCCCACCAAGCATTTGCATTTATTGTGAATCTTCTCAGCTACTCTATAACATCAGAGTACATCAACTCAATGATCTGCTCTAGAAACATATTGGTTTGGTGAATGAAACATTCACAGCAAGACAAAAAAAGTGCAAACGTGCAACCAGAGCTTCATTAAAATTCCCTGTTTTTTTCCTCTCTGTTTGGCATGAAGGGAACTAGTTCAATTTCCATCTGCTTCTCTCTGCCACATGCCTATCAATCATATGCTAAGTAAACAGGAAATTGCAGCTCCTCTTCCAACAAGATGTCAAACAATAAATCTGAAAATCAATAAATAAATGAATCTATCCCTCAGCACAATAACCTTCTTGTCGCAGAAAACGCATGCAGCTTCAGAGGCAGATAGCCAGTTCTATTTCACACACTCACACAGAAGGTACTGGGTTCAGGAAGACTCCCGTAGATATCACAGTCAACCAAAGAGGAAAGTAGAGTGTATATTCAAAACTGTCGACCAGCCAACTGTTGTTAAAGAAAGACAGTACAGTTACACTGACATCTGCAGATGAAACGAACAGATCCAGAAACCTTACTTAACAGAAACGCCATCACCTTAGAAAGCAACCAATGGCCATTCCACACAGGATACATTGACAGTACACGCTTATAGTACTTCGAAGTTAGATTTACAGTGTTTCACAGCTTTCACAGCATTTATTCCTTCAGTAAGACCAGCCTTTTACTTACCATTTGTCTATGCTGACCACATTTTATTCCTGGTGGACTCCGTTATGTTCCATATTGACCTCAAACACAGCTCCATTACAAGGGCTTCTGGAGCTGAAAGCCTCACAATTGAGTCGCAACCCAGGAGCTACAACCCCTGTCTTTCGAGATGCTCCCTGGTGCTGTCCTCAACTCCCGTACCCCTGCATGAGATCAAGAGAAGCCCCCTACCTTCGCCTGGCTTCAACGCTGGCTCCTCAGAGGGGCCCTCCAGGGCCCGACCCCAGCACCTTCCACTCTTCCCCAAGTCCAGCGTACGCATCCTGCCCTCCCAGAGTCCCGCCAAAGGGGGGGTGTCGCGAGGCCAGCTTTTATAGCCAGGGAATGCCAAAGCGGCCCCACAAACCGTGAAGCCTGCTGCCAGCCAGTGGCCCCCCCCCCCACCCCCAACCCAC
>JAAGVU020000044.1:13820504-13835553 GCA_011763525.2 Mormyrus iriodes | reverse complement strand
TAGGGATTCCCCCAGAGGAGCTGGACGAAGTGGCCGGGGAGAGGGAAGTCTGGGTTTCCCTGCTGAGACAGCTGCCCACGCAACCCGACCTCAGATAAGCGGGAGATGATGGATGGATGGATGGATGAAAATAAAGGTCTTGAGTTTAATAAATTGTCCTTGTTTATATTATTAATTTACACTTCACAGTACAATAAAGGTAATAAATTTTGCCATTCGGGGGGAGGGGATGTTGCAGGACTCCATGGAGTCTTTTTGCCTAGGGCCCCCAGAGTCCCTAGAATCACCTCTGGTGATTACTTCGAGCGTCATAAATGCTGGTTCAGCGGCTGGTGAAAATAAGTATTTGTCCCATATGCTTTAAAGTAATCAGTGATTAATATTAAATATAGTCCAAGAAAAACAATTTATAATGAAACATGCACGCAGTGGCTGAAAATTAAGTACATATATTTTAAAATTACATCCAAGGCTAATGTTTTCTCAGCGAGTCTTGTACTATAAAATGCTAATGTTCAAAGTGGAAAAATAATGCTTCACTTCACCCTCACGCTTCACCTGTAAATGTACAGTGGCATCTAATGTACCAATGTGGAAGTGCACCTCTCCCCCTACATTTTAAAGTCAGCGGGAATTTCACGAAGCCCTAAAGAAAAAATTCTGGACTCCCAAGTGGCTCTTACAAGTGTTCAGGAATGAATGCCAATGATTCAGCACCAGATGGAAGAAGTCGGCATGGCTTAATAGGCATGGAAAAAGAGTTTGAAGATTACAATGCGGGACATGAGTAGCAAATGTCCATTTAAATGCAGGATAATAAACAAATGACATCAGTATTTTCTTAGGGGGCCCTGATGACCCTACCGAGGAGAAGCTGAAGGTTGAAAGGCCAACCAGGATTTATAATGGATTAGATTCTTCTGGGGGTAATGGAGATGAGCATCGGAGGACTGCCTCACACAGAGATCAGACATTGGGGAGGGGGGTTCCAAACTCTGTCACCCAACACACAACGAGCAGTTTGGGCTGGTGGCCAGGCAGAGAAGATCAAAGCTCTGACTGGGTGTGAGAACGCTAGCAAACCAAAAGGGGATAAACAGGGAGGAACTCAAACTGCGTCAAAGATCGGAGCGCTGATTTAGGAGAGCGGCTTACCAATGGTAGCATCTGTGGGAGTGGTATTTTGGAGGGGGGGGGGGTGCACTGTGAAGTTAGCCGGCGGCTCCAGTATGTTCAACTAAAAGCCAGGGAGAAGGGGAGCTCCTTCAGATCCTTTTCGAGGACTGTGGAAATACTTCAGGCCACAATATAGGTTTCAGTGTACATTTGGGAATGGGGTATACTGATGGTAAAATATACCATATCGTCGGCTGTGTACTTAACTTATCCATGCCACTTCCCCAGGCTGTGATTCGGTCTAGCTGGGGTTTACCTGCTGGTCTTCAAGGGGCGACCACCTGCCCCACTGCTCCTAGGCAAGGGTGTATGCAGGGGCAGGACCATATGGGAACTGGCCAATGGCTGAAAGTTAATTGGTCCCCTCAGGGCCCCTTCCCCTGTCACTCACCGATTCAAAACATATCATTGGCTGATGATAAGGTGGATCCCCCTGCATGAATTATGACCCCCACCATAAAATGTCCTAGAATAGCCTCTGCTCTTAGGTAGACCTGTTCCAAAATGGTGGTAAATGGAGGGAGTGACAGAAAAGGGTAGAGGGGCAGGCCAGGGTTGCCTACAGACATCTCCTGGGCCTCAGACACCATTCCCAGCTTTCATTGAGAGGGGCCGTACTACTTACCCTGGGTTTCAGATGTCATTCAAGTTTCCCTGGCTCACATTCAATTTCACAGTTCTCCCTCTCTCACTCTCCATCTCCCCCTCACAAGCACAAACCCGAAGCGCCTGAGGTCTTAAGCATTGCAGACAGGAGGTGGCAGTTCTAGGGCACAGCGCGTTTAGGCATGCTGCTCCCCCTCTCCACTCCGCACAACACTGCTCCCTCTCTCCGCCCCACAAAACGCTGCTCCCTCTATCCACTGTGCACAACACTGCTTCCTCTATCCCTTCTGATTAAAAAAAAATCAGCCACATAACCACATTATTAAATTTGTCTCCCAACAGCATACCCAGAGGATAAAATCATCCTGACTATCTCTTCTACACAAAAGACAGAATGGAAGCGATTCCAACTCAGTAGATCAACTATAGTCTCAAGCCCAGTTAAGAACCTGCTCTCTCTGTTTACCACCACTCAAGCCATGTATTTGCATTCACCCAAATGGTTTGGGGGGGGGGGTGGTCTCCTGTTGGCTACAATCAATCACTACATTAAATATTAAAATTGGCCTAAGTATAATCCTTATTTAGGAAACACCGGAGCTATTGATTTAGTTTTTGAAACATCTGAGGGGTGATGGGGGCACCCAGAAACAACAAACCGACCTCTGGCTGGAGCAGCAGGATCGACCAATCATCAAAGAGCGATTTAGAGGAAGTGACATTACTGACAATACCCTGACAAAAAGGTGCACTGCTATGGAGAAACTTATTAACGGCAAGGCAGTTCCACAAGAGCAGTGGCTGTTCAGCAGAGCAAAGGGCGACAAGACGTTTCACTTTGCTGTGAACTGAAGCTACTCTACCTCCCAATATGTACAGCCAATAGGGCTGTAAGCGCCGACCCAAAGGCTCAAGGAAGAATTTGTGCTAACAGCCCTGAGGGCAGGAGCATGCCGCCTCTGGATGCAGGCTGAGCCAGTCGGTGCAGACCGACTGCATGCAGATGTCGGTCCTCTATGACTCAACTTCCAATTGGTGCCGGCTCCCAGAAGCATTCAAAGGGAGTTAAAAGCTTATGACACCGTCTTGCTGAACAGTTTAGACAAGTAGGGTAGACCCTACACCACGCCAACAAGGGAACGTGTAGCCTGGCCCATGTGATTTGATGATTTCCCATTCCTACTCAGAGGAATGTACACAGTGATGTTCTAGAAAGACAGAGGGAGAGCATGGCACACTCAAGGATCCCAATTCTGCAGTAATGGCCACCTTTCAGGCCAACGCATTCTGCTGGCATTTTAAACCTTCCCTGCTGCAGAGAAGGGCACTGGCCTCATCACCATACTCTCAGTACACCTCCCACCCTTAATAAATCCATCATCGTCAACAATTTTCACAGTTGCCCTTGCGCAAGAAAGGAAGACACAGGTAAAGGCCCCCTACCCCCAGCCAAACTGATTTGCTTGCTCTCAGAATGTTCTCTAATTGCCTCCCCACTTGAAAACCATGGGCATTACAAAACCTTCCTCTGTCCAGGCACCTCCTCTGCTCCTTCCACCCTACAAAAGGTGTGGGAAAGCCATCCTGTGCGGATGCCTAGCCATTACAGGTAATCTTGCCTATAGGCACATTCAATTTTATTACTCACACAGCCAGTCGATTACCTAAACGTGAAACCACTCTAAGTCGTCGAGTCCACGATCAGGCCTGGAAAAAGTTGAGACTGGGTAGTGTGGGGCCTTTTGCAAGGAGAATTTTGTAACATTAACGGCTCCATCTGTTCTTCTGGTGGGAAGAAAAACACAATGACACAAGCAGCGTTACACTGCTCCCTCACATTCATACCAGGGTCAAGACCAAAGAAGTGGTGTTTTCTGGAAAACAAAGCTAAGCTTTAAATCTGAGGTTCAAGTCCATTTTCATATCCAATTAAGCAGTATGGAGTGATGGAGAAACTGGAGGCTATCCCACAAAACATGACACCCAGGAGAAGGTACCTGTGCATCGCTGGGTGCACACACATCCAACAGCATTCATGGACACAAGGACTAATTTGGGCATCAGGGTCTGCGCACTATACATTACAATACATCAAAAATGTACAACTTTACTGGCTAATTACCTCGGTGAAACTGTTAAATAATTAGTAAATTTAACATTTTAAAGCCTTTCCCCAATAATACCTCAGCCGTGCAGGATGTTAATCTGCAGACCCCACTATAACCAAATAAACCCAATATAAATATTGTCAAATGGCACTTTACATCAGGCTGTGCACAGACAAAATAGCTGATCGGCGGTTCCCAAGTGACGTGTGTTACATGAGTATAACCAGTAACAGGCACGCTATAATTACCATGGCATTAATCTCAGTGGAGGCACCTGTGAGCTGGCATGTTGATTTCTGCAACAGACCATAAATAAGATGCTGTACGACCAACAAAATGAGAAACATTTAGAAATTAATAAACATATGGCTCACTTTTATTGTAAATATATTTAATACACTGGACTTTGCACTGCAAGTCCTGTCAAGATACAAATATATATTCCTATATATATATATAAACTACCGTCATCTTTTGATTACCCCAGGGTTCTCTATGCACAGAGCATTTGGCATGCTCTCCGATTATTCGCAAGACCGATTCTAGCTGCTCTGAAATCTTAGCAGCCATGTTTTCTATTCAATCTGTGATATGAATATCCTTATCAGAAAAAAATGGACGTCAAAAACGAAAAGCAGCAAGAGGTAATTTTTGCTGGCCTCTGCGTTAGCATGAACCATAGAACTCTTCTAATACCTAGATCTCTACGCCTTGGAGCCACTGCAGTGTCATGACTGCACACAGGCCCTTCAATCATACAGTCTAATTTAAAATATCCTTTGTTCATCCCTTCCTTTAATTGATACATTATGATTGGCTGAAGAAAAACTAGCCATCTTCCAACACCAGACCATTTTGTTCATTAACTACATCATATTTATCATTATCATTTTAAACTAAACTAAAAGCTGCCGAATAAAAATGACTGCTATAATGTACTTTACTTCATGAGTGAATGAGAAATGTCTTGTCACTACCTTCATGATCCAAATACTTTACATGGTCTTCCAGCCACTGGGAAAAGCCTTTGATGTACGGCTGAACACGACATCTCTCACTCAATCAGAAGCCAGTGTATAGAGTCAATGATAAGGTATGTCTGTTCTAGGGATTACACGATTTCTGTGGTTCCAATGAGAGCACAGCAGGTACACAAACCCTGGGCTAAACAAAGTCGTCAAGCTGGGTGAATCACTGCTCTGTGACCTCAGTGTGCCACGTTCGCCAGTCTTCATGCAGAGGAACAGGTAGTCGTGTTTTTGTTCATTTGATTTCAATGGGATGAGCATCTCCGTGAACGCTATACATCTCAAGAATGATCATAATGGTGATGAGGTGACGAAGCATTTCCTTGTGGTGTGAATGGGATATGCATTCCAGAAGTACATGGTATGTGGCAATTAGACCAAGAGAGCAGCTCTTCGACCCTGCATTTCACACTATTAATAACCCTCTGCATAATCTACGCAAAACCAGCTGCTTTGAATTTGTTTTTTTTTTTCTCCATATCTCCTCTTAATTTTCAAATATCTAAACGTCCTTAGATTTCAAACAGTTTAGAGTCAATATATAAAAAATATATTTATACATATATTTTTATATATAAAAAATTTAAATGAATGAACCTTTGGGATATAAATAAAAAGACTTCACATTGACACATTTTTTTTAAAAGTGAGAAAACCCAGCCCAAAGGGGGAAAAAAAAAACATTCATTTTTTTCAAAAAACAAGTGGGGGGAAAGTGCACTAGAGCAAACTGAAGCACAAATTAAAGCATTTAAATCAAAGAAGTGCTTCTCGTATAATAGCTAAACTCCTATCTATAGTCACACAAAGATATTTCTTGAAGACATGCTTTGATGCTTTTGTTCGGGGGGGGGGGGGGGGTTGACTGGCATTTCTCCTGTAGCTTGTCTAGAAAATGCCTGGGCAACTGTTTTCTGTTCAGGGCTGAATACATGTCCCATGTCCCATGAAAGCTACAATACAGGCTCACCATTGTGTGCCAGTATGGAAGTGGCAGCTCTATTTGTGGTTATTCATGGGACTTGAACATAAGACTTATCTTTTCTTTTCATTTTAATGATCAGGGAGGCCAGAAAGGATAAGGTCCAAGAGGATGCCGTGCCATTTTCCCCCGCTAGAGGCAGGTGCCCTGCCATCTTTTTTTCCCCCCTCACATGGCCAAACAGTCTTTGGTACATCAGCGTCAGCAAGAAGAAAATGGAGAACCAAAAAACACTTCTGCCTCATGAGGCCTCCTTTCTGATTGGACCCTACAGAAACATGACTGGAAGACCAGGTCAGTTTGGAAGCCTCGAGCAGGAATACACTAAAGGCACTGCAAGGGCTACGTGGCGACAGGATGCAATTCAAGATCTATGCTGGCCTATGTGAGCCCTCCGAACAAAAAAAACAAAAAAAAGCACAGTGACAAAACAAACGGCATTTAAAATAAGTTAAAGAACGGGATTGAAGGACAGTGGTGGAAAAAAAAGAGTGGAGCATAAACAGTCCTTGAGAACATTCAATAATCCAGCACATCTTCCTCCCACATCAAGCCAGCAAACCAGCGCCGTCTATCACCAGGAGACAATCAGACTGATGGATGGACGGACGCATGGTTAATGCCAATGCTAATCCTAGAGGGTGGTTAATACTGATTGCAACCCACGGGGTTCTGAAGAGCGAGGGCTACCTTGTTCCTGTCGTCCGATTCGGAAAATGGCAGGAGGCATCACAGGAGTGTAAACACACAGCTTTGCAGACATTGGCAAATTCCATGAAGGCACATTTAGCTCATGGACGGATTTCATCCAGTTCCATCCAACTAGGATTTGGCTGTGGGAGGGAGAAGCTTCCCTCACCGTGGTGAGGTAACACTGCAGCAGTTTGACACACATGAAAAAACAAGCAGTTAGCCTTCCAGGTCCTGATAGGCTCGTGAGGGTGTGCGTCATCCCCCTGAGAGGGAAGTCTGAGGGGGCGGGATTTATTGTTCAGGGGGCGGGGATGAATTGAAAGGGGAAGGAGCCTCAGCAGAGGATTTGGGAGAAGGGGTGTCTGAGGAGCTCCTCGGCGCTCGGCCGATGCCTGGCCTCCACAAAGATACGCCGCACAAAGTCACGTGTGTGCTCCGACGTATGGGTTGGCAGCGTAGGGTTGGTGGGCTGCGTGGCAATCTTGAAGATGGCAGCCATGGCCTCATACTCTGCCCATGGCGGCTTCTCTGTCAGCATCTCCACCACCGTGCATCCCAAGCTCCTGGGGAGAAGGGGCGGGGGGAATGTGTGTCAGAACATTAACCCCCCCCCCACACCAAATACGGAGAGTAAACTCTCTCCAGCTGCCCCGGATCAGTCAGTCACACGCTGCCAATCACCATATATCGTAATATACTGACATGCAGAAGTGAGCTATAAAGTGCCACTCCCCCCAAGGGGCCACATAATATTTCGGAAAACATCACATGAGCAATGAAATTCAGCAACGTTGAACTCCCAGGCGGTTAGTGAGAACTGGACTGCAGAAAACAGGCCGTTTTATTTTAAGAGTGGCTGGAATGTTTTGCTGGAAACTTTTGCCTATACGCAATTGACAATTAAAAAGTGTGTTTTTACTGGCTGCGTGTAGCAGCGACACTGCCGGCCCACATGGGGGGCCCCTGTGAGGTCCACTCTGGACCAGCCCCCCCCCCAAACTCCCGGGGGCAGCAGGGAACTTGGAACATTCCAACCCTAGGAAAGATTTTCCCCACTTACAGGGACTGGCCCTCAGCCAATAGCATCCCTCATCTGACAAGATGCCCTCCAATCACATAGCAGGGTAAGGGAACTCCTGGCTGGCAGGTGGCACCGCTGCCCAATCAGGCCCCTGAATTACAGCAGGACCTCTTTCACAGTGTTAAAAATAGAACATGTACCCTTTCTCTTAATTCCATTTTTTTCAGCAGCACAGTGTGCTCAGAGAGTGCACATCAGTGCCCATGTTTATAAACAATGGAAAAAAATGACTGCGGAAAAGGCAAAGTGGAAACTATTAAAGTGGAAACACAAATAGCAGTCTAGAAAGGCCTGGAAGACATATCTAAGCAGCAGCAGTATTTTATCAAGGGCAGAGTTGTGGATCCGAGCTTAAGACGGAGACCTCACACCTACACCATTGTGGGTCCAGACATTTTTCCGACTGCAAGCCCAAGGAAATGATTTGTGTTTATTTGTACTGGGATTTTTGTCTCCTGTATAATGGTGCGTGCAACCTCAACACCACGCAGTTTTAGGTGTACTGGAAAGATGAATGAGTAGTATTTTAACCGCGCAATTTAAAATGAAACCTTAATAAACGGTAATCAATAGGTTGAAGATATTTCACCACCAATTACAGGAAATCTTCATTTAATGGATCACTCAGCAGACCAAAGACCCTCACAATGTTACAGGTTGTCTGCAGATTGTTGCAATTCCCTTACCAAACATCAGCTTTTCTGCCATAGCCTTCCCCACTGATCACTTCCGGGCTCATCCAGTAGGGGGTGCCGGTCACGGAGCGGATGCCGGTGCTGGACATGCAGATGGTCTGCAGCCTCTTGCTAGCACCAAAGTCCCCCAGCTTCACGTTCCCCGCAGAGTCCCGCAGGATGTTGGCGCCTAGAGGGTTGAGAGGAAAGAATGTTAGTCAAGGGGGAAAAAGAAAAAAAAAAAAAAAAAAAAAAGACCCCATATTTATACAGAAGGTGTGCACTTTGTACACGTCAGCACATGCCAGTATGGATCAGCACACAGATGTGTTTACTGGCAGCATCAGAGACCTAGAAGATTTGAAAGCAACAGACATAAGATCAGACGATGTTAGTACATTGCAGTGTTTCTCAAGCTGGTCCTCAGGGACCCCTGGATGGCATCACAAAACCTACAAGGTCAAATCACGGAGTTTAAGACAGACGAAGCAGAAAAACTCTCTGGACCTTTGATGTCACGATGGACAATCATGTTGCTGTGCAGGAAGGACATCCCCTCCAGGATTTGTCGGGTGTACTTCCGGGTCACATTCTCTGTCAGGGCACCATAGGCCTTTAGCTGGTCCTTCACCGAGCCCTGAGGAGATGATGAATATGATATGTGAATATGAATGTGCCCTACTCATTGTGCTACACTGAATCTTCAAGAGCTGATGATTCCAAAATTACATTTACATTCCATGCTTTCCTGGAATAAGCCCTTCCGGGGTGCTGAAACTAAACACCTCCCGGAACTTGGAAAAACAGGTTCAGATTAGGGGCCCCTAGGTTATATACAGGATGTCTGATGGGAGCATTGATGCGCGCGTGCGCGCACACACACACACACACACACACAGCTGCACCAACACTAGGAACTCCCCACACACCAACACCATGGAGAACCAGTATGAGGGACCCACCCCTGGCATGTACTCCATGAAGATGGTGAGGGTCTTCTCCCCGTGGTCCCGCAGGCAGCCGTAGTACTGCACGATTCGCTCATGGTGGAGGTTCTTCAGTAGCTGGATCTCACACTCCAGAGCACTTACCTCCTATGAAAGGGGGGGAGGGTGACTGTTAGATCCAGACAGACGTACGCCTACGCATTCAAAATGAACCGTAAAAGGACGAGTAGGATGGGGAATTAAGTTCGAGTGAGTAGCGCACTTTGGCAAACTGAGCGGGAATGAGAAGCAGTAAAACCAGACCACACAGACACTGTAAAATAAGAGAGAAACAGGAGAAATCAGACAGAAAATGAGACAGAGTTACATAAAAGCAGGGAGGCCAACCAGTCACAAATGCAGATTCAGGCACGCAAAGCAAACGTACACACCAAAAATTTATGCAAATACCAGGTGACGGGGGGGCAGGGGTGTTAAATCAGAGACCACACAGCGGCAGAGCAAACAAACACCACAATGATTCTGATAAAGACTTCCTCATTCATACACTCAGTGTGCTCACACCTCTTCCCCAGAACAGACATCTTGGTATTGGTGGCGGCTGGCTGAATCCCGCGCGAGTGCATCCTCACCGGGAACTACGGGTCAGCGACGTCTCCGTTGCTACACAAACAGGGGCACTTTCCAAAACCATTCTACATAATAGCAGCTGGTGCCAAGCTACGCATCACATGACAGGTTTCCGTTTACATCAGCCTTTGAGCGCGCTGACCCACTGGCTCATTCCGTGTGGATGAAAAATGTCTACTAAACCTCCAGGATGAAAAACCGGCAGGCAAAACTGACATTTAGATAAAATAACAGATTGGCATCAGAGCAGGAAAGGAGGGTGGGGAGAAGCCAGTGGCAAAGCCCCCCCCCGGCTCTTATACACTCACTCTGGCACAGGAAGTGACCTAGCATGTTTTCTCAGTACTAGACAGGAAACAACTTTGCAGTGGTGGGGAGTGAGCTACACAAATCTGCTCATCTCGGCCTCAGTCAGAGAGTAAACACAGATCTGGGAAGGAGACAGACGCTGATGGAACGTCTCAAGACCTCATTGGTCTTACTGGATGACTCACCCTGCTCAAAGCCTGAAGTAAAGGCCAAGATTACTACGTCAAACAGCTACTTTGATGCCAATGAAAGAACAAACTGCCTTAAAGACACCAGACTACTACAATAAAATACCATTAAGAAAAGAGCCCAGTATACCAAGCTACCACACAAAAGTAGTACAAAACAGTTGAACGGAATGGATTCGTAACGCAAATTTCCGCAAGCAAATGCGAAATTCACTAGCGTTTGATGCTTGTATAACTCACAGATTCTCACAGGTGTGCTAACGGAAAGTAGCAAATAGTGAATCACGATGTACACAGTGTGAACAGTAAATAATTGTCTCTTCAGTTTTACATCACTGTCGCTCTCCAAACCCAGCAACGCCTTCACCGAGCTGACCCTTCTGCAGTGGAAAACCAAAGCGAGCTGGAACCACGCTGTAACTAGTCTCTGTTCGCGGTGTGGCTCGGTTCCTGTATGCCAGTGGAAAAGCACCAATAGAACCATTAATAAAGAAGCCCAGTACATCAGACCACTACGGCATAGTACTATCAAGAAAGGAGCCGAATACACCACAATATCACAACATAGAAACATTAATAAAAGGTGCCCAGTAATACCATAGTACTACAGAAAAGTACCACCTAACTAACAACTTTAGGTACAAAACACACCTAGCAATGTAAGGATATTTAAGTAACAATATTCTTCAAATTCTTTAACCCATTGAGGAATCTGCACTCCAGAAATATGTAAGGGAGGACTTCATTGGACCTTATTGCTATTTCCACTGCTCAAGGGTGCAGGTATTGTGTTCCTCACGCTAGCTTCTCGGTCTCTGTTGGATTTGGATACAAGCTGCTTCTGAACGGCAGCCCTGCTAAACACCAGCCAGCGATACACAGTCTGGGTTGAGTGTCGGCCCATCACTGTTAGTGGGCTGCTGTTTCCTGCAGGATTTGGCCTCAAATTCTGACACTGTTCTACTTTTTGTGACTCGTGTCTACAATGCGACCTTTAACCTCCACTAGCCACCCTCTGTTACTGGGGCTTAATTCTACAGCCTCTTACTAGGTCCCAGCAGGTAAGAACATTGACTGGTGTAAAAACTGGTCCAAAACACTTCAGATTCAACATCACTTTTCTGTCCAGGAATGCCAAATTTAAGGAGATTCCCAAAATAAACAGCGGAAATGAAAGTGAGGTCCCTCACCCATCAGGTCAACAGCCACATCAGAAAAACCATTAAAGACAACAACTTGAAAACTCTTGCATCTTTACTTGGTATCAAAAAAAAAAACATTCTAATCCAACCTGGGGCAATTTTCAGTTTTTACCTGGTCTTGCTTTTATTCCTGACATCCTAGTAGCAGCCTCTGAGGCTGAATATGACTCACCTGTGGAGCTACCTTTGTAAAATCTGCACTTACCCTTTGTTCCATATAGGGCCCCCGCAGTTATGCCTGACCCTTACACATCGTAAAAATGCACCAGAGGCTTCTGCCATCGCCTCACCTTGCTGGTTTCAGGACTGTCAGGGTCAAACTGGACCTGCTTGGCTGCCAGCTCTCGGCCCGTGTCGACGTCGTAGCACAGGTATACCCTCCCGAAAGCACCCTGGCCCAGAAGCTTGCCACGCCTCCACGTCAAGGGGGCACTAGGGGCTGCAGAGAGAGGACAACAAAAAAAAAATTAAGGAAGTCAACAGAATTCTACAAAGGGTGATGAGGTCATCAATGTCATTGATTCACAGTGGCTCAGTTAATTGCAGTACATACATGTGCATAACACTACAAAACGTGCACTGTGCAACGTCAGATGGGAGCACTGACTGCTATCATTGTCCTTCAAGAAATTCACATGCAGGAGGATCAAACAGCTGTGTTCTCGTCTCATTCAGCCTCCTCTGAATTGATTCAATCACGTAAAGTGTTTATGAAGCCGTTTAAGGAAAAAAAAGCCAATGGGGTTTCAGTTTACTGCCCTGACTTAGCATTGTTGAAACCCTGTAGCAATACACTATATAATATATAATAAAGAGCAGAATATGTAAAAATCGGTATTTGTTTAAGGTCAACGAAAGGAGATCTGGCCATAGCTCTGATGTGCTGAGGGGGCAGACTCACACTTGTGGGGCACGGTGCGGTCCTGGGGGCGAAGCCGGCCCTGGGCATCCACCAGCTGCCAGCTGGAGCCCAGGCTCTCCTCACTGCCATTGAGGGTTCGCCTGGATGGCACCAGAGTGAACAGATTGCCCTGGGGGCGACGAATTCGAGGGAAGGTGCCCCGACCTGGGGGAAGAGGGGCGGGAGGCCGGTCAGCCTCAGGTCCTGCGAGTCCAACATCAAGCCTGCATTTTAACCTCCTCCGCCAGTTAACAAACATGTCCTACCCTCGGTGTGGTCCTTGTGCTGGAGTGAGACGTGGTATCTCCGAGGGTAGGTGCCTCCCTTTCCTACCACCTTGTCATAGATGTGGTTTTCACGGTCTGCAGCGGGAGCAGGAAGGGGCGGGCTGTGAACCTAGGCACGACATGGGATGGTACAGTACAGTGCAGGACTACAGGGACCTACCTGAAAGGTCCTGCCGGTTATCCGGATAGCTCTTGGCTCGGTACATGCGAGACTTCCTGAGCGATGGGCTGTGGGTGTAAGGCAGGGCGGAGGGGGAAGGGGGTCACGACTCAGCACCAGCCACTTTCTGTAATTTTAGAGCCCCGAGGACCATGCCTCACCTGTCTGTGTTGCTGTCCAGAGACTGGCAGCTGCCCGACACAGAGTTCTCAGCACTGCTCCAGGGGTCCAGGATCTGGGGGGACAAATGCAGAAGGAACGTCAACAAACCTGGGTATAGCTATCAGCATCTACAGTTTACATTTTCGTCCCAAGGAAAAATCTCTGTAGTTTAGGGTTCCCCAATTTTTGTTTTTTTTTGCACCCCGTGGGCTGAATTCCATTGACTACACAAAACCAAGGGCCACTGGTCCCAATATTGTTCCATTATGTCATGCAAATGTGTGACTGTCGTGGACCAGATTTGGTCACCTATTGAGAAACCCTGGTAAAATGGCCAGCATTAGACTGTGGAGAAAACTGTTGCTCCTGGTGCCGTGTCCGGATTATAACCAGACTGGAATATCTGCGCTACAGTTCTATAGTACAGCTGGCGCCAAACTGTATGGACCTACAGATTGGGAGATTCAAAATGACGTAAATATCCATCACATGTCAGAATGGGGCTGCATGGGGCAAACCGGCACGCCAAAACGGTGAAAGACCAACTAGACAGTTCTGAAACCCGTTCTTTTCCCAAGCACACGCTGCACGAAGTCTTAATGAGCACCAGTGAATCATCAGCCACTGCCCCGATCCAATAATGCTGTCGCAATTGACTAGCAGCCCCCGGTTAATCAGCGCCCCTGCAGATCGGGGCGTATCTCTTCCGTCCGTATCTATCTCACTAGGGCACGTTCTGGCTCAGGCTTGACAGCCAGGGCACGGCATACCGGGGAGGGGTGGGGGGCAGGCAGATGGGGGTGCTACCCCATTCTTCTCTGGGAATGACTGGGAAGCCAGGCAGTGTAACAGGAGCTCAGTCACCTGACCAGGAATGCTTTGGGGGAGGGGGCTGTTCCCGAGCCAGGAAGATAGCATCGACTGTGCAGTGCCACAGACAGGAAGTGGAGGAAACGGCAGAACATACAGCGCACATTCTCGGGAACAGAGCAGGCCGGCATGCCTCCGACAGCCATGCAGCTCATCGTAGTCCTCGTTTAATCTACCCATTTATTCAAAAAACCGTTTGCAGGATGAAAAATCCCTCCCAAGATCACAAGGCCACGTCTGTAACCTGACGCGTTCACTCACACACTGGTCGCTGGTCTCGGGGATGAACTCGCCCTCGCTATTGATGCTGGTGTAGGAGCCCTGGCGGGCGACGCGCTGCTGCCGCTCTGGGACATATCCGGGGGGCGGGGAGCTGCGGCCCGTGTTCTGGGAACCTGTGGGGCGGGAGGGGTTCAGGGTTACCACAGACAGGCAGCACGGGACGTGATTGGCCAGGATCCCCGCTCACGCTGCAGCCGTACCACGCGGTCTGAGCCTTTTCACTATGAACGAATGCAGCTGTATGTTACAGACTACGGGTAGCGAGAATAGAGACAGCAGGACTGCAGGACAACAGACAGCCAGAGACAATCAGGATGTGGGAATCAGAGGAAATGGAAAATGAAAAAAAAAAAAAAAAAGGAAAAAGCCCAGTACTTTATATTCATGAGAGAACAACATCTCTATTAAAAATAACACAGTACATTATTATTGTTATTATAATTTTATTGTTATAAGTAGTAGCAGTATATGTAAAAAAGCTTATTAGACAGTGCTGGTAATCAATATCGAAACTGAGACAGATTCTCAAGAATCTGGAATTCCAGTCAACACATCGGGACAGTTCGCTCTTATCCCAGTAACCCCCCCCAGCGAGGCCTCTGATTGGCCCACTTAGCTAATGGCACACAGCAATCAGATGGGCCGGCCTCCAGCGGGCTATTGTGCAGCAGTCAGTGATGGAGGGTCAGGAAAAGGAAGAGAACTCAGTGCCGTGTGTGTCAGAGGGGGCCTGGGCCATGGCGGTGGGGGTGAGAAAGGGAAG
>JAAGVU020000044.1:13799018-13820404 GCA_011763525.2 Mormyrus iriodes | reverse complement strand
GGGGGGGGCGAAAAAGGGGGGAGAAGCGGGGGGGGGGGGGTGGGGGGGGGGGCGGGCAGTGGGGGGGGGGGGGGGAGGGGGGGGGGGGGGGGGGGGGGGGGGGAGTACGCAATAAATAAGTAAGAATCAAACAAGAACAAAATAGCACACACTTGATTTGTGAAGCCATCCACAATTCATGCTCCTGCAAGTCCATTTGTTAGAGAGTTGATAGACAAACATACTCACTGGATGAGAGGTGGCGCCCCCTAGGCTCAGAGGACTGGTAGGCAGTGACAACATCCCCAATGGACTGGGAGCCTTTGATGCGCACCTGTTTACACACAGTGCTGTGGGAGGGGCTCGGGGCCTGCGGGCAGAGAGAAAGCAGGTCACACTGTGCGAGATAACCGCCGACCTTCCGATCACAGGCTAAAATCCTAGGGTTGACTGAGTGCTGTCACCCTTGGACTCCTGAACAAAGTCCTTAACCCTGCTTAGACCTATAAGTAAATTAAACATAACGCAAGTGTAGCTACTGGAATAAGAACTGAATAGTAACGGAGGTGGATTGAACCAGTGGATGACTGACAGCCCAGGATCATCCTCCACATGTGGGTGCCTGGGTTAGAGAGCTGTAAGTTTACTAGTTTGATTCTGAATCTGAGTACACTGTACGACCAGCTGATTTATGTCCAAACATCTATATTTGTGTGCGCTGTGGTCGGCGCCCCTGTCCGATTGCCTCTCCTGCGCTGGCATGCACCGCAGGGCTGCGGTTTGGCCCGACATGCGAGCACACGGGGCTTACAGGGCTGAAGCGCTCCTTCCCTTATGCATGGAGTCATCCTGTCTCGTCTGGCCCATAAACTAGCAGATCCTCCGGTGCTGGCAGTGCTGCATCTGTGCAACCGCAGGCTGACGAGTGACCATGCAGAGCCCAAGAATGCAGGGGGGAGCAGTAATTAATCTGCTCTTTAGAAGGTAAATGCTTCCACTGGCGGAGGGGTGGGGCCCTGAAAGCTGATTGGCCACCAGAGTGTCCCTTCCCCTGTCACTCACTGATTCAAAACATCATTGGCTAATAAGCTTGATTCCTCTGTATGAATTAAAAATCTGTAAGGGGGGAAAAAAATCCCAGAATCACCCCTGCTCAAGCAGGAGGCTCTTAAACTAAATAGGACATCCATGGCCAACATATCAATCAAAACAACAGTCGTCTACAGAGAGATACTTCACAGTGCCCCAGGGTGGAGGGACAGGCAAACGTATTGCATCATGGGAATGACACCACACTCACGTTATTATGCTCCTGGGTCAGCAACTGGATCTTGATGCTCTTCATGTTGGAGCTGCGGTCCAGCAGGTCAATAGCCTTGTCCAGGTCATCCTGACTGCGCAAAGGGATGGACAACTGCGCAGCCGGAGGGGTAACAGACGGGTCAGAATCAACCTGCTGTGCTATTCTGAATTTCGGGCCTGGGGATTCTCTCTGGTAGGAGTTACCTCATTGTTCATGTAGTGCAGGTCCAACTGCTGACCAAAGACAGCGTGGACCTTCTGCCTGACCTCATCGAACTGCACCGGACGTCCAAACATCAGGATCCTACCACAGGGATGAACTTTAGTGACGTGTGGTGATGAGATAGGCATGAATCAGACACCTGTCTGGCAATCTCTAGAGCTACAAAGAATTAATGCGATGCACAACCGCAGCGCCGAGCAAAGCGGTTACATGAAATTCCCCTCAGCATCCTCTAAGGGCAAGGGGGTCGTGCGTGAGCGTCTGGCCGCTCGAGCTGCCGCCAAACGAGGAGTCAGCGCCCTGTTCGCACACCTAGCATTCCTGTGGTTTCCTCTGGCATCCCGGGCCAGACCACAGCAGTCTTTTTCATATGCCGTATCCCACATACCAGCCCAGGAGCAAGCATGAGCCAGGGGGACGGTGACGAACCCAGGGCTTCTGAGCTATACTGGGCAGTGTCTAAAACACGCTATACCATAGGCAGACAATCGCACGCATCCCAAAGCCTGCTACCATGCACCAGCACATGCCGTCCAACAGCTGCTAAACTTACACACGCACTATAATTGCATTTTTAAGCAGTGACATACAGTAACAGATACCCATACCTAAATGCTCCCATACACCGACGTTACGTCATTTTTCTTTCCCCACCACATACAAGTGTAGGAACCAAGAACACAAACCACCTCCTCACCTCCTTTCGCCACAAAACTCAAACTTGATTCTGACATCGTCCTGTGGCTAAAAACAGACAGAAGAATAAAATAATTAGTGCCAAACGTACGGGATAAGACCAAAAAGAGCTGTAATACTACCAATGGGACCGACAAAATCAGCAAGATAGCATGTAGGGGAAACATACTGAGAGGGAGGAGTCAGGAGGCGCTATGGGGCAGTACCTGTCTGTTGGGGGGGCAGCTGGGCTTGGGTTTGCCCATGTCGAAAGGGGGCACGGCCTGGCTGCGCCGGGTCATCTGCAGAGCCACCAGGTCCTTCATGATGGAGTGGAGAGCCTGTCGCTCGTCTGAGGGAGGAGAAGGAGCGACAGAGGCAGATGGAGAGAGGATGAGCAGCGATTTAGCAAAAGGTGCTATGTACATGTATGCTTCGACATGTAAGCTGTGGGATGTTTATTTGATCCGTCTCCGCATTCCTATTTAAAGGCCAATTAAAATGGATCCCAGGATGACGACTGACATACTCCTGCTGCTTTCGGCCTCCGGGATGTAAGAGCGCCATCACTGACAGCTCAGTGACTGGACCCAGAAGTAGTCGAGCGTGGCACTGTCTCTCAGTCCCGATAAACCACCCCCCCCGGCCACAAACAGGTCAGTGGGTTTGAGAGAGCGTGAGAGGATAAGTGTGAATCAGACAATTCAAAGCGGGATGACCCCTGACCCTCTGTCTAGAGGGATGCCTTTGAGGCTGCCCCACGTGTCTGGAGAGCAAGCAAGAAAATAAGAATGAGGAGAAGGATGAAAACAGGATAAGGAGAAGCAGCTGTGGTTCTACCTGCTCAGGATTTGTTTTCTTATCATGGTCATTCAGAAACTGAACTCTCACACACACACAAAGCCACATTCATGGGCCTTATAGGTATGTGCTGACCACAAAGAGGACGCCATAAAAAGTTCTTGGATTCATTTGTTAAGAAATGATATATGTAAACAGTAATCCAAGTGTGGCTAGTTCTGTTTTTATGAAACTGTTTAGAAACAGAAGCCTGGAGGGCCGCCTCGCTCGCAAACCTTTCTAAAGTCTCACTTCCCATGTTTGATCTGAGAACTACCTCATGAAAGAGGGAAAATATTCCCAGTGTAGCTTGGACGTACATCACACGGAACCGCTGAGGAAAAGCAGAGCGCGCTCCAAAATGCTTAAGGTATCCTTTTCTGGGGAGGAGGCGGCGCTCCGAGGCACAGAAGCAAACAGACAAGCTGGGCAGTGAGTTTTGGGGAGGTCTGACTCAAGGCGCTCAATGCAATTGGCTGAGCAGCTTGACCCAGTCCATTTCAAAAGCTCACTGGTAGAAAGTGCATGCATATGATCGCCAATCTGGGCAGATACTAGCTTTCCATGCCTCCGATAGGCTGCGTGGGCTAACGGCGGTGCTACTCACTCATTTTAGCAGAGGGTGACCACCGTTCCCACGCTGCAATGAGATCTTCAGAGGGCCGGTCCGCCAGCACCACCCATTAATAGCCTGGGGAGGAATGCAGGAGTCTCTCTCAGTATGGAGAAACAGCCACTCTTCATCTTCATCATCATCATCATCATCATTATCAGCAGCAGTATTACAGGTACGACACAAGCAAAGTAAAACTGCTACAAAATTCATTTGCGGGGAATCACTGCCAAACACACATACACTCTGAACAGCCATATTTATGAGGATGCCCCCCTGACTCATGTCAACATAATTAATATGCGCTTGCCATAAATCGCCAAAAGGAGGGGGGGTGGGAAACAAAGAGGCCGAAATGCCAGGTATAAGCAAAATTTCATGGACATCCATTTTTGACCACAGGCACTTAAACAAAAGCTGTCAATGCTAAGCGAAAGCCCATCACTTTCAACTAAAACTTTTAATGAGGCTGCAGGCTGCCGTGCACGTTAGATATAACAGCACTTTAATCATGATGTACTGCAGCTCCCAGCATGAACAGAGGCTTCGTGCAAAATACAGCAACATCAAAATCAAACAACTACAACAAATCAAAACCAGAGCGGTCCGTATAATAAACGTCCACCCGCCCATCTTTAAGCTCCATCCTTCCATGATCTCATCCTGGCCACCACTAAAAATATCAATCTTTCTGATCAAACCAAGTGGATGATTTGTATTGCACATCACATTCTCTCGTTTTGGGGCTTAAATCGTAAAAGATTCTTCATACAATGACAGGTGAAAACCCAAGAGAGACGCAAGAAGGTAACAATCTGATTACGATTCAGCGACGAACGATATCGGCGGAAATCCTGCCATTGGTTACTGATGCATTTGAAAGGAAATGGAACTGCATCCATGATCCCCTCAGTCTGATTGTCAGTAAAATATTAATCTGCATGCTTTGCATCTTTACTGTAATTTGTCCTCCCTGCTACCGCAGGTCTCTGACAGAAACTCATCATACATTCATGCGGTATATTTTGTAGATTTCTAAAGAAGATAATAATCATTCCATTTCTCCCACAGAGGGAGCGGGTATTTTTGAGCGATGTCCATGGTAAACTTTCCAATATGCCGTTTGCTGCTGTGCGACAAAGCAGAGATGTGATCTGGATCGACGTCTCAGAGGCAAAAAATTATGATCAAGATCAGGCCGCTAACTTAGCGCTACCATTTACTTACAGCGGCTGTGGTTAAGATCACGAGCAAAGACTACAGGACAGCAGGGCAAACACGACAGATAGGAAGACAATGGTATAGAATTGCTACCGTCCAAAGTGATCAGAACGAATGTCGTCTGACAACCGATGAGGAATTGTTGAGTGTGGTGGCAGTCTATGAAGTATAGTTCTATGGCAGGAGGTCCCAGCTTGCTGTCTGGCAGAGCCCCATGTGAGCTTCAACCTGCCCTTCACGTACACACACACCAACCAAGCAGCAGGTGGCACTGTGTCAGTGGGGCTGCCTCCAAAAGGTTGCAAGTCCCAGAATGAAGATCGCTATTGCATCATATACATGTGTATTTTTGAGATGTATACAGACAAAGCCTAAAAATGAGGCCTTAAAGCCCACTCTGCCATGTTGGAGTGTGCATCTCTTCGATCTGCTGTCATCCCCACCCCCTGGTCACCGGAGTTCGTCCGCCCTCTCCCAGCCAAACCACGGGAATGCAGGGCATGTCCGCCTGGTGGATATTTGCCACGCTGTGGCCCAGAATTTAATCCGTCCTCACATCCTCCTGCCGCGTGCATGAAAAAGAGCCCTGTCTGCACTCACCTGACCCTCCTTGCCCTCCCCAACATAAACAGAAGTTTACAGAGAACAGGGGATAGATGGGGGGGGGGTGTTAAAAACTGGTTAGATGCTACAGGGCACACTGACCTTCATGCACTCAGCCGCAGCTTCACACAGCTGGGTCAAGTGATGCCGCCTGCCTCCACAATCTTCCCTGGAGGAATATCGCCAGCAGGGCGGCGACATGCTGCCAGCCCTGTCAGCTGTACAGCCGTGTTTTCCTTGTATCTCATATCTAACAAATGTGAATTTACATGAACTACACCTCCACCATAACATTGCCAACTTTTTTTTTTTTTTTTTTTTTTAAGTAAGATGTTTAGTTTAATGTTTAGTCTAGAAATTCCATTCCCAGCTCCAGTACTTTCCTGCTTCAGAGGAGCAGTCCTTGCACAAGTTTATGGCACGCGTTACTGCTGAACAACTTGGGCAGGGTGCTAGGGCAACATGACCCAATAGAAAGACAGCATATTACCGGAGAGCCCGAATCAGAACAGAGAGACGGCATCTCACAAAAAGCCAGAGGGGGGAAAAAACATTCATTCTGCCAGATGTCCAAATTAAAGTCCATGGGCAAGGGGCCGCGAACAGAAAGGAGAAGAGGGAACAGGAGCCCCGCAAACCGCGCTGCAGGAGGACACAGCTGCACACAGCCCAGGGAATGGAAAACTTTAATTTACCATATTTATGGCTGTCGCTCAGCAGATGGTTTTATCTGAAGCAAATCACCGGCGTGAACGTTTACACTTCACCCATTTATACATCTGGATATCTACTGCAGCAATCACATAAGTGCCCTTTCAAGGGTACAAACACCCTCCCCAGTAATGGACACAAGTGCTCGAAAAGTACAGCACATTTAGTCATCAGGATAAGCAAAACATCAAATCACCTCTCATTCAGGGTGGCAATCAAGGACCTGCATATGGATGCACGGTAGTTGCAAAACTACAAAGTTGCCTAAACAGTGGCGATGCGTGGTTCCTTATAGAGTATGTCACCATGCCAATTATGAAATTTTAGAATTATTAACTTCACTGTAAGTACTGCAACAATATCTCCCCTTAGCTAGATTTGTTTGGCATCAACCAACATTGAGGTACAACCATTGAAAATGCCTTTTCTATCTTGGTTTAAACAGTTTATTTCAGACAAAATCTCATTCATAATATTTGGTCAAATCATGTAAAAAATCCATTCCAAATCAAGTAGGCCTAAATATTACTATATTACATAATTTGGTCACACTTTCAGGACCACAGTGCACAGGCTCTAGCTTGGCACGACATCCATGGCATTCCCATCATTACTAAGAAGCACTTAACCAAACTAGGGACTTGAGAAAACACTATCATTCCTGCAATTAGATTAGTGCCAGCGGATTAAATCTGGTACTCCTCTTAATGCCATGTAGTATCATGTCCTCCTGAACTTAGACTACCTGTTAGATGTAACCCTCAGCCGTCTTACCACCTATGGGACCAGCTGTTTTAATCCACAGAGAGGAATCCGAAGTAAATGCTTGCTAAAGAACTGTGCAGTCGTTCATGATAAGCCTGTGCTCTATTCTCTTTCTAGCATTTTCCCGTTTACTACATCTGAGTCTATTAAAGTGAGTTGTATGCATCCCCTTGTTTTTCATAATATTTCCTTTATTTGTGTGCTGTATACTTTTTAAATCTGTGCGCACTACATTAACTTTGTTTGCACTGTCTTTGTACCTTGTCTGTTTGGCACCAGGCCTGTACGTATGTTCGTCTGTGCACTGTGTTCTTACCAGAATTATCCCCTGGGATCAATAACGTTAATCTTAATGATCCGGGGGGAATTAACTGAAATATATACGTGAAGTAGTGCAATGCGCGGCCTCCGGATTAAAAAAAATGGATTAGCCATACAATCAGGGGATGGACTCCGCGCAGAAGTTGGATCGGCGAGCCCCTTACCGGTTGGGATGGAGCCGCGGACCTCCGAGCCCAGCAAAACCGCCGAGGTTGGTCGCCCCGCCGGCTGATGTTTGGTGCGAAGCCCCAGTTCCGAAGACGAACTGCCGCTATCTCCAGAAGATCATCCTCACTTGGGATCCCCGCTTTTCGCACTCGGCCTACCGCGGAGCGAGTGACCGGGGAGGGACGACGCAGCGAAAGCCATCATAAACCCGCCGCTTTTATATCCGCGTCCACTTAAGAGCGATCAATTCGAGTAGGAATATGAATATCCCCCCTTCAGATGACTGATGCCATGTGTAACAGCCTGCCCTTGCCAACAAAATACACATTCATTTGTAGACAAAGTTCTAGTTCATAAACTCGAAAAGCACAATACCACGAGCACGTAACTTAAGTGTCTTTGGCACCAATCCACGAAACTTGTTGGGGGGAAAAAAGGAAATGTCCGTCCGTATTAGGCGACAGTATGTTTACTGGCCCACATTCAAAACACAAGACTAAGAAAAATGTATACAGAAGAAATGCTTAAGGTCCCAAAAATTATATATATGGAGGAAATAAAACGTGCGGGCATATGAGAGCGGAGCGACGCGCGTCTAAAGCAGAAGGTTTGGAAGCAACGGAGCCGCTTTTATTAAATCCATCTGGAGGCGAACAAGCGAGGAAAGGGGACGCGGTGGTTTCCGTGATTTTGATGGCCTGTTTTCCTGCTAACTTTGCAGATTTTTTCCCTCCCTCTCCTCTGCTCGCTCTGCCCCGGCTTCTCGGAGCTAAAGGTGTTATAATTATTTATCCGCCATCCTAAGTACACAATAAACAAGTTTGAAACAAAGTTAAATATTTTTGGTATGTTAGATTCATCCGTGCATTAGAACGAAAGGCGCGCCGGCGCGTTGAATACAAACGTAAAAAAAGTGATACTGTAACAAAGCAATTTCGAACGAAAGAAGTTCTCACTTAAAACAAACGTCTGCGTATTTCTAAATACACGCATTGCAACAGCATGGTTAATATGTATACATTTACATAGACAAATCTTTTTTATGAAATAGGCTACTTTTAAAGTAGTCCACGTCTTTACAAAAACTTAAAAATTCGCTTTAGGGCACCAAAGGGGACCTTTCAGAGAGCATCGCAATATGGAGATTTTGCAGAAAAAGAAGAGAATATGGTATTAATTGCAGCTGCTGAAAGCAATGAACCTCGCAGAAATTTTTACTGTTTATGTTACGCTGTGGCATGCTAACTACACAAACCTCTCGCTTTGACATCCGTTTATATACATCAGTACACAAACGCGCGAGGCAAGAGGAGGAGGAAGATATCGCCGCGAGATCGGACGCTTCAAAAACCATGCAACTTTTCCTCATTAATTGCTCGTGTTTGGTGTATATTTTAAGTAGAGTTTAATGTGAGTCGGACACACCCGCCTTCGTCAGGCATATGGTAGAATCGGCTTCCGAAGCGCTGATCCATTAAACTGCACCGTCCCGAAATCTGGTGTCCCGATGCATGCCAGACGGAAAGTAAATTTTATCTTTTGGCAGTGAATTTCCCGACAAAAAAACAGAGTCACCAGAACACATCCGTCAGCTTGGCAACTATAAAGACCAAAAGGGGAAGGAAAAAAAGAGCAATCTCAAAGCCAATGAACCCAACGAAACGGCGCGTCCTGGTCGAAAAAGTCACCGGAAAACGTCAAAACTTTAATCACATAGACAGAAATTAAAGTAAAACGACGCTAGACTGGCACGGGGGCGCGCTGCTCTTCGGTCCATTTCTGGGGTTCGCGGGTGCGCGCACGATACACGCGCCCAGAGACTAATTCTTCGTAGAATCACCAGTACGCACACATTGGTGACGTAGATCGCACAAACGTAAGGAGACTCAGCCTCCGTTATATCAAGGAACTGTCGATTATGCATTTCTGACGTCTTTCGAAGTGAATGAAATTGACTTTTTCCGCTTTAAAATGCAGCTTTTTCCTTTTAGGTAAATTTGATTAACAGATACGGAGTATTTTTGTACTACAGATTGTGTTTTTCGCAGAATAAGCTAACTTTCTCTACAGACTTAAGTTTTTTACCTTATTACCTTTAAGTTAGTGCGCCAACGAGTGACCCTAATGAAAAACGTACGCATTCTTCCACGTAATTGACGTTGAATTATGACGTGCTTCTACTACTGAAAAGGTTAATAATTAACTATTCTTTCCGTTCATTGATTGCTCCATATATACAAAACCATTTTGTCGCGAAACCAGCTTATAAGGAACCCAAAGAGAATGACGGTTTATAAGGATTTGTGTTCAGCATTTTTCACCCAAACAGTAAGCCGAGTGGCCTTGCTGTGACCCCCTTAACCAGTTTTGACCAGTCTGGTGAGTAGAAGCACTCAAGCTCTGCTAGCAAAAACCTGTCCAATGACTGTAGTGCCAAAAAAAAGAAAAACATGAACACAGCATGAAAGAGTCAAGACATTCAAATAAATCACTGAATCTCATTTGTTGAGTCATCTGCTGAAACAATGAAGGTTCTGAGCGCTGCCTTCAAGGCATGACGGCTTTGGCAGCGTGAGCTGCACACCCCCCTGCTCCAACACCTATGCTCCACAGGTGTGCAAGTAACCAATCACTCATTGTATCACTTATTGGCTGCAGGCGTCTGCTAAGAGGAAATGTAGATTTACCCCTGAGGGTAATCTCCATGACCCAGTCTTGTACCTAGCCACAGCCGCACATTACTTGAGGCAATGTTTGCAATTAGTGCAAAAGCCTCCTAATTAATATCTTGCTACTTTGTCTTTGAAAATTTTAACAATTAAATGCACCAATAACTGTTACCTGCCTTTTAAAAACGGTATATATATATATATATATATATATATATATATATATATGAAATATGGATGTAGGTTGTGCATTCTGTTGAATCTGTTCCTTTTCCCAGATAATCTTATTTCTCACATGTATTCACAATGATGCCACAAAGCAAACACTTCCCACGTCTGTGGTTGCTATTCTATACCCCGCCCCCACCCCATCAGTTCCATAACTTCCAAATTTATGAAACTCTGATTCAAGCTTGGGCTAAATAAAACATGTAGCTATGAACTCTCAGGAATACGAAACGTCACGAGTAGTTAGAAATCAGTTGAAAACATTACAGTTGCTACGAGGCACACTTTGTGAACCTGTAGTGGATAAGATGTTGGGAAATGTGTGGATGACGGGCAGAATTAAAGGCTGTTTGGGAATATATTCAAGTCAAGAGTATCTGTCCACTGCTGCCTCACATTGAGAATCTCGACTCTGCTCTGTGTATGGAGTTTACAGGTCCTCCTCACATTGCATGGGTTATTTCTGGGCTTTCTGGTTCCCAGCTACATGTAACTAGGCTAAGTGTCATCTGTAAATTGCCCATTATGTTGCTGTTCATGGCATTCCATCCAGCCTTGTGTCCCATGCTGCCTGGAAAAGGCTTCAGCCCCTCCCTGAGCCTACATTGATCACAGACTCAGGAATATGGCTTCCTCAACATATTAATTAGTAATTATGTGTGTTCTGTTCCATGTTCCAAACTGCCTTAGCTAGAAGCTTCAGCCAGTTGATGCATGAATGGCAAACAGGGATGATTTAATGCCCCCTTAGGCATACAGTTGTAGTTGTCTTTTTAGTGAAACCTAATTTTGATCACATGATGAATTAACTGCATTAAACCCCATAGGAATGGAAGGTCATAAAAAGACATCTCTCTATTGTTTTTTTTATTTTTTCAAATGTGTACAAAATGAACACAAAATGAATAGCCATAGGACATCGGATGGTTATGAGGAAAGGGAGGCGGGGGCGGGGACACGAATAACACCAACATTTCACATTATGCTCATTTTTTTTCCCTTACACATTTCAGCTTGAGTAAAATACAAGGAAGTACAAAAACCCACAAAAAGCCATGACTGTGTACTGTAAGGCCACATCATTCCACAGCTCAAGTTTATACGATACACTTTCATGAAAAGGCTCACAGTCTGTCACCACTCCCTGAAAACACAGCGTGCATTTAAAAAGAAAAAAAAAAAACAAATATAAAAAAATATTCAATGTCAACTTCAACTAGATATATCTATTCATTTGTCGCCTTTATTAAAATGTATAATTTTTGGTACCACTGTGAAGAAACGCTTGTACCTTTTAGAATGAGAATCAGGCAACCAGTCAGAGGCTTTGGGCTGTATCGGCTAGTAGATGCACAGAATCTCAGATCGTAAGGTGAACGTGCTGCATGAGTCTGAGGGGGACGAATAATAAAAAAAAGGGGGGCAAAAAAAAAAAAACCTGCCTGCCTTCCAAATATTTACAGAACTCTAAAATGCAGGTTTCAATGCGGCTGACCTGAAGTAACCTCAGCCATGCAGAGGTGAAATAACTACGAAAAAAGGCCCTGTATTTTCATCTTTGTTATTATTTTAATATGATAAACACAGTGGATCAGTAATGGGGGGGGCAGCACTGGAATTTAACGGTCACCACTTTTGTTATGCCTTATACAACAGGCTGTGGTCATATTTTGTATTCAAAAATAGAAATGGTCACAAACTGTGCTCAGACTGGTTTGACTGGAAATGCTTGGCATTGTGCTCCAGAGGCTGGAATCCATGTGATGTCACATCCTGGCCCATGAAATTTCATTTTTGCACTTAAATTACAGTACATTTTGATCGCACCAGCTGTTGTACCCATATGTACCATTAATGGAGTGGGACCCTTCTACTTTTTTCCCAAATGACTTGGACCAGATACATAAAACATATTTGTCACCACAAAACTACATACTATGGGTTTCAACAGCGTGGATATTCAATTACCATTACCAAAGAGGCTGCACGTGTGCATTTTCATTCCAATCCAGCAGGTGGCGCGCTTTCCCGCACTTATCTGAAATAGCCAGCAATTTTAAACTATCACCACTTAAAGCCAAGTCCCAATTTTCCATAACGCAGTTTAGCACAGTTTAGCACTCTGGCAATTAAAATACCCGATTTACCACTTCACATGTTCCACATGTGCCACAGTTTTGTTTCACTATTAGATTTTCCCCCCAGCATTTACAGAAAGTGAGGAAACAGCCTTAATTATTCATGATTAAAAACAGAAAATTAAAACAAATGAAAACGCAAGCTTAGCAATTCCATTCGGCCGGTGAAATAAACAGACCAGAATACTGAATGTGTATTTTTTTTTTTTTTATCTGTTTGCTGATGGGGTTGTATTGCAGCCCTAACATGGACCAAGACTTTAACCTGAGAAATTCTGGGAAAGATTCGAGGTAGGAGACAAAGGAGGTGACAAGCTCCTTCACCTAACATCAGAATGTGCAGTTAAGCTGGGTATGTCTAGGTTTGTCTAGATCACAGCACAACTGTGTGAAAAAATTAATGAACCCTTTGGAATAATCTAGATCTCTGCAGATAATGTGAACCTCTGGGATAATGACCTGAATAGAAGGTGAATGAGGTTAGGCATGTGTTTGACCTGCCCACAGATATAATACAGTGACAGAGATTTGTATACATGAATGGCCAAAATACCTTCTAGCAACTACGTATGTCTGATCAGCAGAAAATATTCCATTAAGGATAGTTCCACTAGTAAGTAAATAGATGAGTTCACATACTTTTCTGTAACAGTTTTAACCATCTTTCCAATTCAGTTACATTGTTCCATTTATTGTTTCAGGGGGCAGTGATGTCAAATTTCAAGTGGTTCACAACCGTAAATGCAGTGCCAAGTTTGCAGTCTAATGGAGGGGGAGGGGACACAAGAATATTAAAAAGGGGACTGTCACAGTGATAAAAGGTCAGTCCCCGTCTCTTCCTCAGCAAAAATGCATGGTCCTCAGTCTGTAGGGCACCAGTCCTTTTAAGTACAGTACATTCACTAAGCAGACTACAGTGCCTTCGGAAACCTTTTTGAAATGTGTTTCTAACACAGCGAGACTACAAACCACAAAGGAGATGTCCAGCATATTGAGAGATTAATCTTCACAGCTAATGAACCCATCAGACGTGAGCCTAAAGACGGCAGTATAACCCCTCGTAGGAAAAACGAAGCGAAAGAAGAAGTGTTTTCCTATATAGCGATATAGAAAAAAGGGTGTAAGAAGACTATCTATCCCTAACAGATCCAATCATGCAGAGGGAAAACACACACCCTTTTCATCATTACAGGTACCAGTCAGTGGTTTCGCCCATAAGACAAAAACCGTTCCTCTTTCTGCACTCAGAAAGGGAGCATGAGGACAGACAGGGGAGACATTGCCCCCATAGGTCAGCAATTACCCTGTATTTTTGCAGATTCCGGTACCCTGACCACATATATGTCACTGCTAAAAGACTGAACTTTGTCGGATTGATAATTCTTTTATACAATCGAGATAAGTAGTGTCAAAAAAAAGACGTGGTGGCTAAAAATATCCCAAGATTACTGAGCGTTCAGGCCAGCAGAAGCTTACTGACCAGCTGATCGTCCAGCAGGGGTCACCTGAGCAAAATGAGTTCCCGAAAGTATAAAACGAAGGAAAACTACCAGGCAGAAGTATTAACGGAACGACGTGATCGCATTCGTACCCCTTTTGAGATACTGCATTAAAATGCAAAATAAAAGGCTGTTTTAAAAGAACCTTAGTTATTAATTTTTTTGACTTCCCTTTTAAACACATGCCAGATTGTATAAAGCTAAGTAGTTTGGAATGACAGGTGGGCCCTGTAAAAGGGCATGTCCCTGCATCTCGGAATGTGAGCGGCGTGGGCGGGCCTCTGGTGGGTGGGGCTACGCGGACTTGGTGACCCCTTCGGCCTCCTTGGCGGCCCACAGCTCCTTGTGCTGCCGGCGGCCGAAGCCCTCGTCGTAGTTGCCCTTGCTCTTGAACAGCTGCTGGTAGTGAGGCTTGCAGTAGAACTCGCCCTCCAGTGCTGCATAGGACCCCAGGCTGTGGCGGAGAGGGGGGCACAGAGGGGTTGATGGGAGGGCATATGGTCAGGTCAGGTCAGGTCAGGTCAGGTCAGGACGTACAACAACCAGCACCCTCGGCCATGACCTAGCGCCTCAAACAGCACTTTCATATTCAGTGGATATACACCCACTTTGTTGGGTGGGTGGGGCTTGCCTCTGTGACTAACTGGGGGGGAGGGGGACCATCTGTTACTCACCCTCACCAGCTCCCCGTAACCATTAGAATAACCCATATTCAAATCGCTGCCTGCAGCAAGAGAGTTACAGCTGCATCGACGGTCGAAGTGTGACTTTCGCCAAACCAAAGGCTAAACTGGATGCAAATAGCAGAACTCAACTGGGCGCTTCTGGAATCACACCATCAACATGAAAGCCGACCAGAGTCAGGGCGTGGGGAGCTTCCCTTTCCAGCATCAGTTCGACATTCGTCCAGCTGCACCAAAGAAACATATTGCACCGGGATATGAATGTGCTCTGCAAGGCTTACCTCAGCTTGGTGTTGCAGTGCTTGCAGCAGAAACAGGTCGTGTGAAAGATCAACTTGTCCGCCACCAGTCTTTCCATGGGGTAGACGGTCTTCTCGCAGGACGAGCATACCTCCTTCTGGGTCTTAAAGCTGAAGGACTGAACCGCAAAGGGAAGAGGACATTGCATTAAAATGATGCCACTCAGGTTAGCAAGGTTCACTTGGCTGGAAGGTTTAATCAGCATCACCTCTGTAGTCATTATGCAGTATTTGATTACGTGATGAACAATGTGTTTCAGTAATAAGAATCAAGGGGACTTGATGGGGTGGTTGTTCACCTTGGAGCGTTGCACAGGTTTGTCCTCTGGGGTGGTCTGGTCATCCTGCAACAGAAGGAGGAAAACCATTGAGTCAGGATCAGAAGTCGGCTTTTGAGTCACCCTCCTGTGTTGGGCAGGGACGGGCCAATATCCTCCCACCAAAAAATTAAATAAATAAATAAATAAATAAATAAATCACCCCCACTTCTGCCTGCCGTTCGGCCTCACTGTGATTCCCGGAGAAGTAAGCCGATCCTCGCCCAGACAGCATCTTTCCCACTAAATCCACTCATCTAATCGCACCATTGCCAAGGGAACGAGTGTCGCATTTCTGCTCCAGTCTGCCAGAACGTCATGTGGACACGCTGGAAGCCGCAGATGAAAAACGCCGAGTGACCTCAAACAACCACAATATCTGCTCTACACAAAGCCACATACACAGCTCGCCATAACCCAACATCTCAGTTGAGGTAACTCTGCCGACCAGAGGCCCGCCAAATGTTCAATTTTATTACTTCTACCTAATCTGCCTTATATCAAAACCAGATTAGTATATCAGCCATTTATCCTACTGGATATTTACTTTGGTACAGGCTTCAGGCTAATCACGACCTTGCATCCCCATGGAGCCCAGATATTCACAGAAGAACATACTACTCTCAAAATGTACAATGAGGAGGTCCTTTCCAGGAGCTTAACATGCGAGCCTCTCCCCCTCTACTCAAGGACAGCCAGGTCCCCTCTGGAACCTCTAAGCACCATCTGTCCCGTGGCACCGGTCGTGGGTGAACTTGCCCATAACACAAGATGATTTAGACCCCCCACCCCCCAATTCAAGCTATATTAAATCAGTGTAGCCTTGGCAGGGGCAAAAAAAAAAAAAAAAAAAATAATAATATAAGAATGGAATAAATTACCGTTGCTTGAAGCATTCTGTTTATCATGGGGCAGAAAAGGACAGTGGATGATGTAACGTCGACTGTCACAGCAGCACGTGGCTAGCTGAGGAATCTTTTGTCCAACATAGGGTAATTAAATTTGCCCCATAGATTCCTCCCCCTCTGGGGCCACTCTAAATGGGCTTCTTGGAGGGTTCCTCTCAGCTCTTGGTGGGCCCTGGATGGCAGCTGAAACTCCCCCTTCCTCAAATGAAAACGCCAGGCCCATTCATTCCAAAGCAGCGCTGGGCCTCCACAATACAAAAAGAGCAACAAAGAGATAAACATCCAGTATCCAGAAAAATCAATGAGCATCCACAGCTGAATGCAAGCTCCATCAGCCCAAGCTAATGAAGACTAATGCAAGACTGCATCAAAGCGATGAATATTACATTAAATGGACTGCCTTTATACCATTTTTCTATGTGTCCCATCTGACCAGCACTCTAAGCCCCAAGTAGGACACTCAAGAAAAGGGTTAGGGCAGAAACATGGATCATGGGGCAAAAGGTCTCCATCGTGTCCCAGTAAGCTTTTCCGATGACCTCAAGGGTCAGACTTATTGCTGGTCGCTCCATCCGATTCTCATAACACTCCCTGAAGATGCAGGACACCACCTCTTTATTTGGTCATGTTTATTTTTAGAGGGCCTTAAACAGATCTGCCCGTTCTTTCTTCTGAACTTGCTATTGGGCCATTAATGTCCGATTCTTGGATGCGGACTGTGTCCCTAAGGACGACCAGTCCAGGATGTCTGAGTCACAATGAAAAGTTTCCCCATTTTCCACTTCAGGCACATCAGACTATGATGATGACCATGGGGCACATGGGACCGAAACATCAAATTCTTTCCCCTTAGTGAAAACATTTGATACGGACAAGCTATAACACACCACCAAGAACATGTCCATCTAATTGCTTTTCTGCTAAAAGCAGTTTGAGCAGCAGTCACATGGCTTGAGACTATAAGTTTCAAACCCCAGAATGCAATGCACTCTTGTACCCTCAGAGAGACAAAAATCACTAATTCATCATCAAATCTCCAGCCATAGCCGATACAGTATTAGAACGACCAAGTAAAATGGGAAGGTCTTTAATTTGAACAAAACAGAAAATGAACTAAAATAACCACAAAGACATAAAAAGCATTTGGGTTATGAGTGTGGAAGCAGCAACTCTTTCTACCAATAGTAGTTCAATCATGCAAATATGACTACAAATTTTCAGTCATGTCCACACACATAAATTTGCAGAGTCAGCCTTAAGTGTTTAACCGAAGTGCATGCACCCTCTTTTTTGGGTGGAAATCAGGTCATTAATGCCTCTTTGGAGGTGGGGGGCCTGAAAGTTCTTTAACTATTCCCCGAACAGAAGTCGGCGCGCAGCACCTGCCCCTACGACACACAGCAAACAACTTGCCGGCACTCCAGCTGGTGAAGGGGTCACCGTCGCATCTTGAGGTTCCAAATTGAAAAGAGGGGGGGAAGACTTCACACACAACCAGCAGCTGGCATATCAAAATAGAACAGATCTGCCAAGGCGGCCAGGGATTGTGTGAGCTGTAGATTTAGTCATTTTACTATCTACGAGTCACGTCGGGAGAGCCTGTTTCCAGGGCGTTTTAATTAAATGTGGCAGAAGGCTTCCTATATGTAGCACAACGCCACTGTCTAAGAGTGACACATATACTAATGACATTTAAAAGAAGACAAGAACAAAATGTATATTGCATATTAGACACCGGACACTGACATGTTGAGACTTGAGAAACACGGAGTTTTTGACCCCCGACATGAAGGAACTTGACTCAATACGATTTCCTCATTGCTGAGGAGAAGAGGTACATGCACGCACACGCACGCACACACACACACAAACACACACACAAACACAAACACACACTAGAATGTAAGAGTCCAACACATTGTGAAAACTAGCCAAAGTTACGACACTCCTGATTCCCTGCTTGGTCACCACCTACCACAAATAGGAAATCCAAGCCTTCTACTCCATATCAGTACAACCATTAGGTCATAACGATGAGATGAGACGAAGACAATCACCTACTGACTTGAATAAGAGGTCCTTAAGAGGGCATCCACCGAAGAGACTGATTTTCATTCATAAAAAAGGCTAATAAAACTGGAGAAAACCCACTTAATAAGCATTGACAACAATGCAATGAGTAGTTTGATGGATAAACAGTAAGACAGGTTAATTCCGAGGGATGGCCCTATGGTAGTAACTTTGTACTTAAACAGGTGAATGCATGGATGTTAGGTTATCTAGTGCACGGTCATAAAGCTTCAACTAACATGTACTCTGGTGTGTGACCTGGTAACCAGCAGCTCAGCAAATAGCACTGTTGACCTCAGACCTCTGGGTGTAGGAATCAGATTCCTACCTGCATCTGCTTGATTTTCCTTCACATGCTTCCATTTCCTCTCGTGGTCCAAAGGCGTGCAATATAGATGAACATACTCTAAGTTGCCCCGAGTCAATTGGAAAAGTGGCTATGGGAATTGGATGGACACAAACGTACAGCATCGCGATGATGTATCAGCTCACCAGCAATATGTCACACACAGTCACATGGATTACTGTTAACGCGTCAGCAGATTGTGGAAGACCAGGGGGCAGCACAGTATAAATGTCAAAGGGGCTTTGTGGATACAAGCACAGACACGTCCCGGAGGGGCGCCATTCCACCACTGACAAGCTGTAACTTTTCTACAGAAGGGCAAAGAAATGCAAGCTATGTGACAAAATGCTGAAAATGTGCATTCATAGATCTGTCCTCGTAATATAGCCGTCACTCATAAATGGACATCTTGCATTACCCGAGTTTCCAACGGAACAATATCTGAACATTTGTTAGCCAAAAATTTCAGTTCCCCAAGTCCAGGAGTTATTAAAGATCCGGATTTTGCTTTGTGGAGTTTAAATTTTTATTTATTTATTTTTTTTTTTAATTAAGACCAGGCACAATGTTAAGGATGTTCTTGTCTTTATAAACATTTCAAACACGTTAGGTAGGAAGTGAATTTGCTACATTTAGAGTATTGACTTTAAACTAAAAATAATTATGATGATAATGAAATGCAAGCAAGATAAAGAGCAATATTCTGCAAAGACGAACCATTGCACGACAAACATCAACCCACTCTGATCCCTTCACAAGCATGAAGATTTTTTTTCAACATGGGGTTTGAGATGTTTGCATGATTCCAGAGTTTAAAAGGACACCCCATGCTCCTCCAGTACAGCAAAGTCACAATAGTGCCGAGATGGGTATAAAGATGACTGTTAACATTGTGCCTCAATGATATTTTCCCATCTACATCATCAGCAAAGAAAATAAGACTCAAAAGAAAGAAATGAAAATACTCTTGAGCTTGCATTTTAGGTAATACGTGTCACCTTACAAGATTTTCAGCATTGCGGAAAAAAGCTGCTCATTCCCAGCAGTTCTGATTTGTATTCTGCCAGTAAAAGCTACTGTTGAGGTTTAAGAGAGGCATGGGTCACAGACAAGGATCTGAAACTGAAAAAAAGGGCCACAAAACCAGAGCTAAAAAGCCTGCAGAAGTGAGTAATTAAGCAAGTGCAACAAATGAGCAGATCAGAGTTCATTTTCAACTCAATGGCCTGTCATTTGTAATGTACGGGCTACGTGATGTTAAAAGCACGCAAGCATCTAAGATGCAAAAGAAAACACCGTAGAATTCACATTCCTTAGTAGTAACAGGCAATAACTTGTGCAAGCAGGGACAGCATCAAACACCCCTTCGGATTACACGAAGCAGGACTTCAGAGAATTCAACTGATATTAATCAGGTGCTGTATACACAGGGATTGCCACTGGCAAGCCTGCTCTCATTCGTTATCCATCTGATTAGGCTAAGAAATCGAGTCTGGTAAGAGAAATCGTACAGTCATGATAGAGTAAGCCAAAATAAGGATAAGGGATATGGTCTAAGTAATATACATACACAAGCAGAGAATGAACAAAGTTAACAGAAAGACTCAAAGATTGGGGCCACTGTTCACCTTTAGGCAAACCTCACTACTCCTGGGAATGGAGCCATACAAATCCTGAACTGTGTGTAGTGGGAAATCAGGGTTCTAAATGAGCCTCCAGTATTTTGAGGGATGAAGGAGGTGAAAATTTACTTTTTACTCTGTGTCCCAGAACTTCTGATAAAGCTTTAGTGAAATTTATATCTGGGGATTGGGGAAACCATAGAGTCAGACTTGATTCTCGCATTCATATAATACTCCTGAAATTGTTTAGCCTTCTGTATAGTGGCATTACCATCATGGAATTTGGAAATATCACCAGGTCCATCGGGTGCACCCAGCCCTGTAAAATGGCCACATTTGTCCTGGCTGCTATACAACCATGCACAACAATAACCAAACTTAATGACTCCCACAAAATGGCTGCCTGTACCATTACAGATTCCTTACCATCTTTATCATTTGGCCACCGACATTGCAGGTTGAAGGCATCCATTAGCTTTCTACAAAATGAACCCATCTAGATGTAGGAAAAGCATAAAAATCATTCAGACCGTATTTTTTTCCCCATTGCTTAGGGGTCCAAGCTTAGTGCTTCTTACATCAGATTATACATCTTTGTGCACTGATCTTGGATACAGGCAATTTGCAAATGGTAACACTGCCATACTTCATTAGACTGGTAATGTTAATGACATTTTCACCGAGTCTGGGTCTTAGAGCTAATTCAGTTCTGTGGTAAATCCGAGAGCATATTTTAATGATGTTTAGGAACTATCCAGTCAAATGTCAGTCTATCCCTGCTGGTCAGCTTTGACTTTCAGCCACTGTTCCTCTTTGCTGATGCAGTGTTTTGGCACATGCTGCCATGATTTGAGACAGTTTCCCCTTGAAACACTGAACACCGAAAAGCCAAAGTATTTTCCACAGCTGCCACAACTGTAAGAATTTTGATAAGGGTTGTAACTAGTTCAAGGCATACATTATCTGAAGACCATAATACAGTGATCCCTCGCTATATCGCGCTTCGACATTCACGGCTTCACCGTATGGCGGATTTTATATGCAAGCATATCTAAGTATATATCGCGGATTTTTCGCTGGTTCGCGCATTTATGCGGACGATGGGTCTGTTTATTTCTGGTACATGCTTCCTCAGTTGGTTTGCCCTGTTGATTTCACTGACCGAAATCAGCTGAGAATGTAAACA
>JAAGVU020000044.1:13751131-13789394 GCA_011763525.2 Mormyrus iriodes | reverse complement strand
TCTAGGTTTGTGAGACTTTAGGGTAAAATGGACCTTCAGTTCAGTACAATTATTTCTCTGACAATTATTTAATCTGTCGCATTAATCTGTATTAGAAATGTTGCGTTTCTAAGTATATAAAATGTTCTCCTGTCTATGTGACATACGCATGTAGCTGGCAGGGCTTAAGGTTCTCAGAGCTTCTCTCCCTTCATGTCTGGTGCAGCTATTTCCTTACTGTGGAGATACTTCTGTTAATTTTAAGCACTCTGCCTGCTTGCCAGCTGAGCAGCATTTGGTGTTCTGATTCCTGGCACCTTTAATGGTCTCCTGAAGTTCTGAGAACCCAAAGCCCAGACCATATGAGAAACATACCATGAACTAGCCAAAACTAATGCTTTCTTAACTCTGGTCTGTGGGATATTCCTCCCAACTCCCATTTTTTTGGCTAGGATCTCATTTCAAGGTGTTTGCAGTATTTAGCTGGAAATTGGATACGAGTCATGGTTCGGTCGGCATCTGTGACGGAGGCTGAAGCTGAAATTGAGCCAGCCAGAGTTAAGAAACATGGCCGCCAGCATTGCACATAGAGATTTAGCGTGATTACGTGTGATTCCATGCAGGAATGTAAGTATGCAGATGTGTGTTCGGACACAAGGGGAGAGGGGCCTCCTTCACTGAACCCTGGACCCTTCTTGCATTCTGTTTATTTTCTTTCATTGGTTTGATTTCTCCACCCCAGAGCAAACTCAGGGAAGCTCTCACAGGAAAGTAAGTGCGGTCTTCCGGTCCCCCCCCCCCCTTTAACCTGCATCATTTTCTTTACATGTGCGTGATCAGAAATTCGTCCCGTGGCTGTGTGCTCCCATGCATGGATGTCACCCCATCGTATGCGCTTCCTGTGGCCAAGCCTGTCCCATTCGTCTATCCGCCATCGTGGTTGCATTCTCTCGGGGGTGGGGCAGGGTACGTCTGTATGATTTGCAACTCCTGAAATCCCTCGCCCAGATCCACTGGCATCCCAGGTGAACCTGTGGCATGCGGAGATCAGGGCTCCAGCAGGCAGACACAAGAACAGGACCGTGTTTGTGTTTGGGACCTTGGCTGCCTAAGCGAATCTTTGTTACAGTACATTACGGGCCAGCATCGATTTAATGGTGGTATATTCATGACTGCCCCCTGTCTCTGAGGTGGTTTACATGCAAGAAGAATCCTCAAAACTGACTGGAGAAACTATGCTGAAACTGGTACTCTTTAGCAAAAATATCGTTAGGCATGGTTTTACAGTTGCAAATGAAAAATGTAGAAAAAAATAAAATAAAATGTCTGAGGCATCAAAGTTTAATTCTTGTCCCCCATTTTTGTTTTTTTTTTTTTCAAAGGATCAGTTTTATACAAACACATTAGGGGTTATAATGTTTATACCTTTTGATCTCCAGTCCTTCTTACAGATGCAGTTAAAGTTCATAATGTGTGGATTAGCTACCCTCTGGAGTTTAAAATTTTTAGTGCTTGTAGAAATATTACAGCATTGAACAGCTTGTACTTGCCTTTATAAATGGCTTAAAATTGCCAATGGGGGGAAAAGGGCCTTTTTTCTAAGAATTGAGTGTTTCTGACATTAGATGGAAAGTGCACCGTTACCCCGAGGGTGTTACCCCATGTAGGCACTTGACTGCCGATTCCTACTAATTCAGTACCAGAGCCAATGGCGTCCTCGTGCTGTCCGACCAACATCCCGTCTGTCTCCATGTAACATTTAATCTCAGTCCCCTGTCGTGGAGATCATGGGGAGCCCCCTAACCTTGCTAAGTGTGAACCAGTATACCGGTGTTCTGGGTGTCATGATAACACAGGAGAGAAGCTTCTGACCGCTGAGAGTCGCAGCTAAACTGTTGGGCCTCCTTAGTGCAGTTAAAAGCAACCTAACTGCTGCGCTGTCCACAGCGAACTCTTGCGTTGTCCTGTCTGCTCCATTTAAAATAAATAAATTACTATAATAAAAATGGCTGCTGCTTTGGTCAAATTCCAGCCTGGAAGGCGAGGATGATCCCTTGCTCCGCCTTCACTGTGAATCTCTTAGTTTTACTTTATTACTGTAATGGAGTGGGGGGGGGAGCTTTGAGGTAAGGAGTGTCATAAAAGCGTTTCGGGGGGGGGTGTCCTTGTCTTCTGAAGTGGCTGCAATTTGACGACAGCTTGTAATTAATTTACTTTTTAAAATCCTTATTTGGAAATAAGTTTGTGGTTACAGTGAGATTGTTCTGGCCTGTATGATGAGTATGTGTTATGTACTGGATGGTTGTTTTTGTGCTAATGTGTTGGAATTGCCTTGACATTGGAGTGATGTTGTAAATGTTGATACTTTTATGGGTGGGAAATAAAGACTCCAATTCCCAAGATGCACTTTGAAAGGAGTCTGCCTTTCACTGCATGTGTTTCAGAGTTCGTAATGTTTGGGAAGCACACTGAAAATACGTGACCACAAATAAATCGCAGCACATAAAACCCTCTACGGTGAATCTAGAAAAAGACGTTTGTTGGCGTATTCTCTAGTCTCATCACATAGTAGTAAATCCAAAGACCAGAGCACAGATCGTTCATGCTACAACCTACTAGGGACTCCGTAAGCAATGTACCCCCCCCTCCATGTCAAGTCCATCAAAGTAACCTGAGCCAATAGGTGCTCGTGTTGCATAACCATGTCTCCGCCCCTTTCCTTCTTCCTGCTTAGGTCCATGAAGACAGCAACGAGTCCCTGACTACTTTCCCGCGCCAGAGCATCATGGGCAGCTTTATGCCTGACAGCTCTGCCTACGAGCTCCTCACTGTCATTGGTGAGTGTGGGGGCAAGACTCGGCGTCGGAAGGTCGCTGGTTCAAATCTCATGGCTGAACAAGTCATTTCACCATTAGGCCATTGAGCGAGAGCATTAACCCCCCTAATCCTCCAGGAACCGTCTGACCCTGCTTCTCAATTGTACGCCACTTTAATGTCTGCTAAATAAATAAATAAAAGTGTACATTAATTTGTCTGATTCTTTTACGCAAAGTGACTTACAGAAGAGGGAAGGGTTACAATTCGTGTGTGTGCTGCCTGGGATTTGATCCCGTGATCTTTGCATTGTAAGTGTAATGCTTTATTTGAGCTAAAGGAGCTCAACAAGTAATGGGTGTGATGGTTTAAATCAGGGGTGGCCATCTTATCCAGAAAGGGCCATTGTGTACGTTTTCGCTGCGACTCCCTAATTAGATTCCTAATTAGAGGACTGATTGGCTGAAGAATCTTCACACCTGGGTTTGAACAGCTGACCTAATGGGTATCCCAAAAACCAGCATACACACTGGCCCTTTGCGGTTACATTTGGCCTCCCCTGGTTTAAAATATCATGAACTTATTATGGAAGAGGTCAGTAAATGATCAGCTTATAAGGGTATTGACCATTTTTCCCCTGTTATGGACACATTCGCTAATGCTAAGCAGAGTGGCTAGCGGCGCATGCTGGACGATGGATTTCCTAGTAATGGAGCCCATGTTCCTACAGGCAGAGGACTGGAGGACCTAATGATGGTGAACCTAGCCCGGTACCGGCCCACAGGCGAGCCTGTGGCCATCCGACGCATCAACCTGGAGTCCTGCACCAACGACATGGTCAGCTACCTGGAGGTTCGGGAGAGCGGCTCTCTTGCAGTGACCCAGTCCCACTCCATCCACCACCATCCCTGCTGGTGCTTGAAGGAGGGACCCTGACATGTCTTCTGCACTGCAGGGGGAGCTTCATGTGTCCAGGCTGTTCCACCACCCCTGCATACTGCCCTACAGGAGTGTCTTCATAGCAGAGAATGAGCTGTGGGTGATCACCCCCTTCATGGCCTATGGTAAGGCTGGCTCACTGGGTCATAGGTCACCAGGTGGCCCAACAGCCTTTGGATGCTCCTTTTGGTCATGTGGTCATGCCACTGGGCAGGGAGGGTGCAGTGAAAAATGTTATTGAATGATGTTTCAGTAGGTTTGCTTAAAGGTACTTTCATAGAAGCAGAGGGGTGAATTCCACTTGGACCCCCCCCCCCCTCCCCAGTAATCATAGCTATGTTGTGAGGCTTCAGAGGTGGAAAGTTCAGGTCCAAAAAGTACAAATTCAGACCATGGTTTTGTTACTAACCAGCTGAGTGTAACAAGTCACAGTCACACAGTACTCAACTGGCTAGTTGAGACAATATCTTGGTCTGGATTTGTACTTTCTAGACCTGAAGTTTCCACCTCAGGCAAATAGTGACCCAAGTAAAGCGAAGTACCAGGAATTTAGACCAGCCGGCATTAGTGCTGACCCAAGCATCACCAATGCAGAAGAATTCCCATAATCAGGGGTCGTCACTGTCCGTGCGCGGACAAACGTGGCAGGAAGCGTGTGAGAAAGAAACTGCAGGCTGTGGTTTAAATACCACGTTTGTGGTAAAAATTGTGGTTTGATGAAGATATCAGTCAGATTTCGGCATGATGTTGACCCCTGCCCGTAACGGAAGTGATGGACCATCGTTGACTAGTATACAGATCCGATTAAAAGTCACTACCTGCTGTATCACCGCAGGATCGGCACGAGATCTGATTAGTAACCACTTCACGGAGGGCATGAGCGAGCAGGCCATAGCCTACATCCTACTCGGCGTCCTTAGGGCACTGGATTACATCCACCACATGGGATATGTGCACCGGTGAGTCACTAGGGGGCGTTCTCTCTGTCTGGCCACATCTGGATGGGGGCCATTCCCCAATTTCTGGGATAAATGTTCTTGATAAATGGGCAGATGTTGACTTAGTGGTTTAACTGTATAAATATGTACAGACGCCATCATTCAAGCACGATGCTACTGACCTGAAACGTAGGCAGAGCATCTTGGCGTTTGGTTGACGCGGTCAGCCTCATACAAACCCCCTCCCCCACCCCCCAGGAGCGTGAAGGCCAGCCACGTGCTGGTGTCCGCAGACGGCCAGGTCTACCTGTCGGGCCTGCGCAGCATCTTCAGCCTGATCCGGCACGGGCAGCGGGCGCGTGTCGTGCATGACTTCCCCCAGTACAGCATCAAGGTGCTGCCCTGGCTCAGCCCAGAGGTCCTGCAGCAGGTAGGCCTGCTAGATGCCTGCCCAAAAACACTTGGTGACATATAGAAATGTTTCAACACTGTCTAATTTTAACACAATCCTGCCCATAACTATGCAATGCATACCCTCCACCCTTAACAATTATTTAAATATGCTATGCACACCACACACACACACACACCACGCTTTCTCTCTATATTGCAATCAGAGATGCTGTATGTACTCGTTTATACCACTGTTAAGATGTATTGATGTATATTATTCTGTTTACCATACATTTATATATATTGTGCAGCTGTTTCTAACACTTTTGCACCACTTTGCACTTTAGCATTAGCTGCCGAACTGCATTTAGTTATGAGTATTTTTGTGCACACAAGCACGTGTTCGTGGCAAACTTGTGCACTGACACAAACGTGCACAAATCTCACACGCATACATGTACATGATCGTGCCATTATCTTCACACAGTCACATGTTCTGTGTGGAAGACATACTCTGTTTTGTGACCGTGAGCCTAACATCCTCTTCCTGCACCCGCCACAGAACCTGCAGGGGTACGACTCCCGCTCTGACATCTACAGCCTGGGCATCACTGCCTGTGAGCTGGCCAACGGGCACGTGCCCTTCAAGGATATGCCGGCCACGCAGGTGAGCAGCGGGTGCTAACCCAGTACCGTGGTACACCGGCCACACACAGCTCTGGAAAAAATTGAGGACCACAGCAACATTTTACCGCATTTCTCAGTTTATGGAAATGCGTCTGTGGGGTCTTTAAGGGCGTCTATTAGTCCTAACTGTCCTAGCAGTGCACTTCACACCACTTAATGTTTCCCATTCCTTTTGAAGGTCACTTGACATTATCTTCCGATTTTATTAGGCACTGCCTGATAAGTTGACGGTCATCTCTGGCATTAGAAAGCCTCTGCCTGGTTGGTTTCTGGTCGTTCTCAGTGTCTCCTGCACCTTGGTTTTGTGTACTGCTGTCTTAGAAACTTTGAGCCTGGAAGCAGCCTGCCTCACAGTGTAGCCTTCCACCAGCAGAACCAGGATTAAACAAGGATTTAAAAATGCAGAATTTTAAAAAAATACAGTCTCCTACTTTTTTTTCCAGAGCTGTCTGCTGGTGCCAGTTGGAACATCATGGTATACGGTGGAGCTATCTTCAGTGGACTTTAAAATTCTTATTTAAATGCTGCCTGTTTTTTGACCCCTCAGTCTTTGATAGAACTCTATGATTTGAAATGCTTCGTTTGCCATGTGGGACACGAGTGCAGTCGGGCCTTTTTTTAAAAATTTTTTTGGTGCCCCTGGATTGTTCAGAGCCTCGCTCAATGGGTCGGCGGATGTGACTATTCTGTCAAAGACGAGACTTAAACTGGTGACCTTCTGATCATAGACACAGATGGAGCCCATTTAATTGATATGATGGACAGTGAAGTGCCCTGATTGTCCTAGAATTAATGTAAAAATATATATTTTATGGTTGAGTAGGTTTTAATCCATACATCCTTATAAGTCCATCCATTTTCTGTATGTAATTGTGCATATGCTTTGAAAGATGAAATGAAGCCGTGTGCTGAGCCCTTGTGGTGTCCTTGATCTAACCCTCCCCCCGACCCAGATGCTGCTGGAGAAGCTGAACGGGACCGTCCCCTGCCTGCTGGACACCAGCACCATCCCTCCCGAGGAGCTCAGCATGAAGCCTTCCCGCTCAGGCGCCGACTCGGGCATCTGCGAGGGCTCCGGGGCCCGGCACACCAACGGCGAGCCCTCCTCCTCCTCCTCAGGGGCCCACCCCTACAACCGCACGTTCAGCCTGCACTTCCACGCCTTCGTTGAGCTCTGCCTGCAGCGAGACCCTGCCAAACGGTGCCACTTAAAGGATTTGTATAATGTTATAGAAAAAAAAAAACTGCATCATCAGGCCCAGAATGGAGCTTCACAGCCCTGGTCTGCTGCCTGATATGCTCACAGGTCTTGTGTGCTGTAAATGGTATATAGATAACAACCCCATCATAAGTTGAGGAATATGTTACGACGAATCCATCCCAGCTTGTAAATATATCATATTTGACTTGCAATAAGGAAAAATTGTCACTGAATAAGTAAATATTTGCTTAAACGGAAAAACATGGTACGATACATTGTTAAACACTGTACGCTCATGCTCGCTACGGAGTATGGACGCGTCATTGAGTGGATGCTGCCATTGTTCGGCATCAGTAGAAAGTATTGTATGGCGTCTAGCTAGCCTGGGAACAGATAATTCAAAGTTTGACTACTGAGTTTGCACCGCTATTGCACCTTTGTAGAGTTTAAATATTTTAAGTTGAACCGTCGTACAGCAAGGCGCATCTGTATATTATCAAATAGACAACTCAGGTTCTGCATTTGTTTCTGCTCTCTGCAGGCCCTCTGCTAGTGCCCTTCTTGGCCACTCCTTCTTCAAGCAGGTTAGTGGAGATTTCTGATTGGTCCATTTTGCCGCCTTTTAATAGATTGGCTTCAGTTATACCTATCGTCCAATTGCTATTGTATTAACCGTGGTGGTTAGACAGGGAGCTTCTCGCACTAGAACACATGCAAGGTCCTGTCCCCAACTGATCCTAATCCTGTCCCGCACCCTCAGATTAAGCATCGCCCCTCAGAGTCACTCCTAGAGCTGCTCCAACCCGTGATGCCCATCACTAGTGTCGAGGGTGCCCAACCGGCCGACTCCTCGCCCGGCCTTGCCAGCCTAGAGGCCAGCCTCAGCCACCTGGACGTGGATGACTGGGATTTCTGACAGCAGGGGTGACTTTTCCTTCTCCCCATGCATTTTTCTTTTCTTTTCTAAAAGGAACAAGCTCTGAACTTTCACAGACATGCTAAGGGCTTCTCCCTCTGTCCGTCAGGAGGGCGTTGTGGGATGTATTGCTCTGCCAGCTCTAACCTTCAGGTCTGCGAATGTCCTTTGAGGCTGCTCACAGCAGCGAACTCGGTGAGGTCTGGCCTCGTACCACCTGCTCCAAAGCGAGATCAGAGAGAAGCCTCCTCTTCTTGTGTCAAAGTAAAAGCCTTGCCACAGTGTCATGTGTTGACTATCTCTTCTCACCTCACTCCTTTGGACTTCATTAAAGGTCTCAGCCAAATTGGGACTTGATTTAAGTCAGGTGTTTGTCGATATTGCACAGTATTGTTTTGGGGCTGCCTACATAAGTCTTAAATAGAATCCCCTTGGGTCGCTATAGGTCACCTCTCTGAGGGATCCTGGGGGTGGGGTGGGGCTGATCCTCTCCGTTTGTGGTCTCACAGAATAGCAGTGTGCTTTACAGACTTCTGATCTTTCAGCACAAAGTGTTCAAACCTCAGCATGTTGAAACCATTTTGCAGGAGACCGTTTGAATACAGTGTTGCGTACAATGGGATCACACTGCAGAATCTAAACCTTGTTAAAAGTAATGCTTGTACCCAATTAAAGATATTGCTGAGATCGGACTGGCCTGTTCAATTGATTCTCAGGGACCAGTAAAGAAACATTTCACTTAAAAAAAAAAAAAAATTTATTTATAAAAACAGGATACTGTACACTATGTCTACAGCAGAGGGTGCTGTAGTGAAAGCACAGAAGGCTCTGCTAATCTTCCTCGTCAGATGGTGGCTGGTCGGTCTTGGCTTCGTGCTTCTGCATTTTGGCCATCAGCTCTGGATGGGACATGATAACATCTAAGAAACCCCTTCATGCAGGAGGGGGGACAGTGTTCATGAGCTGTGGTCAAATAGTGTAGTAACCACTCCTACACCTCGATGGAAAACATGATGAGGTGAAGGAAAGGTATGAAGACAAGACATAAGGACCAATGAAAAGAACCATAGTGTTAAGAGAATCTGACTGCGCTACACTAGGCTACGCAATTAAGCAATGGCAGATGTTAATGTGGGTCCTCCATGTGAAACTACAATGCTCTAAAGATGAGTTACAAAAAAGCGCATCTTTGCCCTGTGTGTTCTTACCACGTTTTATGAAAACAAATTTCCAAGGTTGTAATTGAAATTTTAAAAGGAATATAGGCACCTTCCAGCCACAAAACTGAAGCGAAATGACTGTCACATTGAGAATGGCTGCTCACACTCACCTTCCTGTCCACACACTTATCAACACACATCCATTACTAAATGAAAATAAATCATGCAAGATACAACATTAGGCCTATAAGTCCACTACATATGCTTCAGTTTAAAGCAAGTTCAATTAAGAACATCTCATAACCCTTCTTCACCCTTTACGGTTCATATGCTGATTAAGATCTGTGCTGATGGTGCCTCGCTTTAAATGTTGCCATCACAAGGGATAGTGAGTCAGCACTTTCTCCATAAAGGACGATACCCTTCACTACAGGAGATAAGTCAAGCACTGAAGCCCCTTACCGTGGCATTTTAGAGAATGCGAACGGCTCTTATAAAGGCTGCATCCTAGACACTTCCGGTTCATTTCACTCAAGTAGGAATCTACCTAAGCAGATTGCGACCGCTGCCTTAGACTACTACTGATGCCTTGCTGCCCTCCACAAAATGAAGTTTTTATGCACAAAGCACCCGATGCATCTTAATATAAGCTCAGTCAAAAGGTACCATGTCAGAAACCCAGTTTGGCCTTGAACCAACAACCTTCAGGTTATGGGACTGGATTATCAACCAGTCCTATGCTGTGCTGCTTTATTTTGGGTGAGGAATCTAGTTTTACTGAAGCCTTGTTGAACTATGGGTTTGATAGTTACATGAAATGTACTTTTCATTGCTAAATCCAGTTTCGCAGGACGCCTACAGCATTGCTATTCCCTTCTAGTCATCTAAGGATATACATCATTAGCTCTAACCCCTAAATATCTACATGGGAAGGGGGAGAGGAAAAATATCATCAGGTACACTGGGTCCACTACCTTTGGCTGGGTTGAAGACACCGTTGGTTTGCACGTTGCAGACGTAGCAGCGCTTGGACTTGCGGTAGTGCTGGAGGGCGCAGGTTTCACAGAAGTAATGATGACACCTGGCAGCAGAGAGATGAGTCAACTCTGCGGCTTGCCAGCAAATATGGCAACCGCCTCCACAAGGCTCAGCCAGGGCATCGACAGTGCGCTACACTGTGTGTATGTGGCCCGAGGCACCGGGCCGGCTCAGCCTCCTGTAGAAGCAGCTGCGAGACCATCACGCGGCATCTTACTTAGTGACGATGGGATTCTTGAAGGACTCCCGGCAGATGAAGCACTTGAAGGGCAAATCTTCCTCGTCGCTGCTCACTTCGTAGTTCTCCTCATCTAGAAATGCATGGTTTTCCCCACACGTTTTATAACATGTTGCAACCGCCAACACATCCCATCTCAGCTAAGTGTCGCTGGCCAAAAGCTTCTTTACACCTCTCAGGCGCTAAAGCCACTCACCGTTGGCCCCGTACCGTCCTTCATCCAGCTCCCGTTCGATCTGCCAGCCGTGCTTGTAGTCAGAGCGGTCGTGTAGGAATTTGCAGCTGTCTGAGACAATGCAAAAGTGGAAAAGTACTTGCATTTCACTGCAGGATAAGATCTGATTGTACACCTTGCATGTGACAAAAAAAACCCTTGAATCCTAGAGAACAACCATGACCCTGTAGATCACGCATCATTCTAAGCTTGACTTCCAAGGGCAAAAAAAATTATTTCTAATCAAGCCCAGAGGCTCACTCACCCCCAAAACCACAGAATCCAGTCTCCTTGTAGTCCTTACAGATGTCCGGCTGATAGTCCCAACGTACAGTCGCTCTTAAATGTTCTGGAGCGCGGATGGGGCCCTTTCTGCCATGCACATGAAACATTAAGAGCAGGCATGTGGCCGAGAAGTAAAATTACAGATCTGAACCCCCCAACGGCGGTTCTCAGACCTGGTTAAGAATGTTGGAAAACTAAAATTAAAAACTGCCACATCAGCATCTGGATACAACCCCGAGATATCAGCCGAAGGCACAAGAACAGAAACACCTTAGGAGGAGCTGCGTTACAGGGTCGCAGATGTTCAGAGCTGTATCAGACGTACCTCACCATACCAGAAGATGCGTTTCCCATAGTGGAATCCTTGGGTTTGATGTACTTATGGTAGTTGTTCATACCTCTGTAGATTTTATCATCCTCTTTTCCTGAAAGTTCCTGGCAGAAGACAGCAAAAAATTCACAATCAAAAATAGGTCAAAAGTTAAGCAAAAAGGAGAGCAAATCACATCTAAAACTTCTGAGTAATAAGGACAAATATTATTTTAGTGAAGATAAGAAGGTATGGTCATTTCCTGATTTATAAAAGGGGGATATATTCGTCTTTATGAGTTAACAGCTCAACCTCTTGGATCTTCTGACTCCGCTCAAAGATGGCCTGAGCATCTTTGTCCCTCTCTGTGTCAAGCTCATACACAGCTGTGGCGCCCATGTCCTCCGGACCCTCGGGTTTCTGAAACGGAAGAAGGGTGAAAATGGATTATAAATCACAAACACACAGGGGGAAGGAAAAGTTCCTAGCGGTGAAAGCTTAGAGCATTTCCAGGCCTCTGAACTTCAAACACTCACAGCCGATCGGGTGGACTTGTAAGCCACCGTAATCTTCTCTTCTTTGTCTTCTTCACTGTCACTGGAGCTCACCGTCTCCCTCTCTGTCCGCTTTGTCTGAAGAAGGGGAAAAAAAAGAACATGAGAACGGCAGAAGAGGTGGCTTTATGGCGCTGAAAGGGGCGCCGTATCGCTACCTTCTGTATCATGGGGTTGGAGGCGCTAGGCTTCTTCTCCCGTCTCACGACCGTGTTCCCGTCTTCATCGCTGTTGCTGCCTGGGAGGACCGATAACACCTCGGGGTGACTGCCAAATCATGCAGTGTTAACTTGAATTCACAAATATGCAATCTGAGAAATGTCTGCGTCACGCATTTAAAATTTACCCGTTTAAACAGCTGGATATAAATACGTAAGCAAGTCGGTTTAAGTGCCAATCCAGGATAAAGCAGATAAAAACTCGCAATTACTAGATAGTAGCATCTTCAGCTAAAAGACGCTGGCGATTTTGGCAATTGCTTTTTCATAAAATTAAAAGTTGAATTACTTTATTAATGGATGCAGTCGAAATATTCTTTAGAGTCGCACGAGACGCCCACGTACAGTATATCTAAAAACGTTACGTTGCCTAAACCGTAAAAACACAGAAAACCGTGACTTACCTTTATCACTGTCACTTGCTTTCCTCTTGCGAGCGGAGAACTTCTTGGTTGACTTCTTAAACAAAAACGTACAAGTAGACTTCTCCTCCTGCGACTCCGCCATGTCTGCCGCCAGTCAATAACACAGTGGTGGCAAAAGCGCCCGGCGATTATGACAGCGCCGCCTGGCGTCAGGAAACAACACGCCATCGCGCTCTACTTCGCTGGTTCGCATAGCCGTTGCTGATCACATGCCGCCGCAGAGCGCTGCTGCCACCTACAGGATTAGCAATGAGACATGTCAGGTCAACAATGCGGCGTAATGCATCGTTCGGCTCATTTACTGGTTTTTCACCAACATTATTGTGATGATAGCGATAGCAAAAATTGTCTTGTTAATAAAGTACTTTATAAATATAGGAAAAGCTAACAAAATAATTTCATTTCAAAACAATTTCATTAAAACTAGAGTACACAACCACTTTGCAATGCAATGCAAATACGATTTGCTGGGAAAACGCAACAAAATCTGGCTTCTACAGGTTACTAGTAGACAATACCTTTGCAACTGTCCGCAACTTCACACATCTGCAGACAGGTCTGTGGGGCGCAAGAGACGGAGTTCCGGTGTTCAGTTCAAGGTAAATGAAAACGCGCAAACGAAAAAGAATCAGTGCAATCCATTGACTCAGTTCAATTCATTTGTGTTTCATATACAAAATTTTATGTAATTAAATATTTTAATGGTCACCAAGTACGGTACATTAAGTATATTATTTCCAAATGCATAGCGCCAGATAAGTATGATACAGATCATTTCATTTTCCCATTGGTTAAGTAGCCATTCTGCAACTGGGGATTAACTTTGTCTCCGGACTCCACCTCCCATCCAACACCTCTCTGTCTTACCTTGCGCTCAAATAAGCCGAGTTTCCGTCTCGTGACCGGGTCCGTATCCCTAAGGTGGGGTTCCAAAATCATGAGGGATCGTGCATGACTGTTTGAAACCAGCTTCAGTGGCTAATTTGACAGTCTGCGTACCTTAACCCCCTTACCCCACCACCGGTGGAATCAGTAATATCGTCGTTCACCCTGTCGGTAGCCGAGGTTTGAGCTGAAGCGTTGCATCCGAAAGCCGCTGTAAGGAAGGAGTTGCGTGGTCCTGGGATACTGGGGGGCTCCCTGCCGGCACCGGATGGATTCGGGCTGTCTTCACTCAGCAATGGCTATGGGTCTGTCATCTAAAAAGGCATCTTCTCGGAGCGTTGCCGTGGAGCGCAAGAATCTCATCACAGTGTGCAGGTAATGCCTATGATGGCCACATGCTTTCGAATAACATCGATGACGGAAGGGCAGACCATTATAATAGTAAGGACCTAGATCTTTATTTTTAAATGGGCTAAAGGTACATTTTTGGTAGCTGGCTAAGGGACTGGCTACAGCACGTCGTATACGGTGTTTTAGAAATATGAATAACCGAGCTCTGATTGCAAGGGGTAGACACGCGTTTTAAAATATATATGTTAATTTTAAAGGAAAAGGGGAGAATGGGGGAAAAAAACACCCCCCCCCCCAGAAAAATTATTTAAAATGTAGGACATATAATATATAGAACTAGTTCATTAATAATGTAGGGAAATGCGTGTGGCAAGCATGGTTTGTGGGCGATATTTATATGAACGTTTATGTTTGGTAGTGAAACAGCGCGATGATAAAACCAGACCATCTCTGCTGTAATGTTTTCGCCGTTCCTTGGTGTGTGCTGATTGCCATCCGCCTCCCTGTCGCGCTTTTGGACGCCTGCCTGTCCTCCCGATCTGCGCAGACCGCCTTGTCACGGCTCTGCTTTCGGCATGCAGGCATCTCCATCTGAGCTATTCCTTAATTAAACTGTTACAGCCGTCCTTCTGGGACAAGAACACAATAGGATACCCTTGTTGACAGCTGCAGTAGTAACTGAATAGATATGTAAGCTTTATTATTCCCGAGAGGAAATTACATTAATTCAATAATTGCTTAATCACCGCTTAATTAGGCTAAGCAGACACCCTTCCCCATGTATACTTACATGTGGCAAAATGGTAGTCCCGTGAACAACGACACAGTACTAAATAAGACATTGGTATGGCTTTATTCTTAGTGATTTTTCCCCCCAGTAACAAAACAATATAGCGAAATTGAGTAGAGACGCCATCGGCTACAGGAATACAGCATCAGTTCTGTCATAGCACCAGTTTCGGCAGATGTTTGACACCTTTAGACCACCGCAGAGCTCATATGCAAGGCGTTTGTTTCATAGGGATGAGAAGAAAGTATTTGAACAGCAATTGTTGTAACTTTTTTTTTTTTAAATTACAGTTCTCTTTGGGGATAGTGTCAAGAATCCTTGCACAGAATCTGTAGAGAGCGCTTTACTGGGAAAGACAGTGAACTAATTGTGTTCTTCTCATCGCAACGCCACTGAAGGGGACATCGTCGCTGATGTCATTTAACTTAGCGGCACTGCTCTTCAAAACCCTTTCTTACAAGCAGCATCGGTCGTAAGTGCTTTTTAAAAGACTTGCGTCTACATTTGACTTGGTTTTATTTTTGCCGGAGGGTCGCGCGCAGAGCCCTGGAAGATACAAGTGCGCATGCTGTGATTTGTGAAGGGATTTAATAGTCTACTCTTTCGGTGTTTCACAATGCCATTGCACAAAATAAAAACACATCTGGCGCCACATGAGATCCTGCATTAGCTTATCTGGTCGCACAAATAAGCATAAAAATCACAGCACCTTTTCAGGAAAAGATTACAAGATCATCAACATAGTTAACTTTCTTTTAGCAGCTCAAGCAAACACAGAGTATGAATTTCGGACATAACACAAAGACGTGTTTTGTTTTGTTTTTTTTAAAAAAAAACCTTATGACACAAGACTTAACAGACATTTAAAATAATTATGTTACTTGGACACGAATAACAAACTGAATATCTATCCTGCTCTTTTGCTGCATTAGCAATTTTTGGTAGTAAATTACTGAATGACTCTAGCAGAACAACAAATATATATTATTCAGACATGATCTGTGGGTTTCACAAGAAATAGTAGCAGTAATTGGGATTTGGATGCAAAGCTACTTGTTGAACAGAAAATAATCTGTATACTAAACACCTCACTGTGACATTTATGCACCTGAAAATGGGCCCGTCAGTAGCTGGAGGTATTGGGCTCCTTGGCTATGAATGTCTCTTCAGATGGAACAAGGTCCTGGTGTTTCCACCACACACTCACGCTTCTCCTTTCGAGGATGAAGAGACTGGCATCTGGCCGAGGGCGTGGTTTTTACGGCTGTCTTGATCATATTCTTTTACCGTTAATCTAAATTAGCCAATTATTATTTTTTGTCAGTTTTCATTCCCCATCTTGTGTATAGTTCTGCCGTTATCTATAGTTGGCAGCTCCCTGGTGTATGAGATTTGCACGATTACAGTAAATGTGTGAAGGTAATGGCACAAGCATAACTTAAGCGTGCGTCAGTAGCTAAGGATGCGAAAACGGTTACTTGGTATCTGAAGCCACAGCGAAGACGGGGAGCGACGTTGGCCTTCAGGCACAGGGCGTCGGTTAATTGTTAATTTCTGTACAGTGCATGATTCCAGTGCTTCGTGTCTCAAGCAGACATCAGCAGAATACAGCGGGCATCTCCCTGGCTCTGTTGGAGTAAGATGATGGTACTGACCTGAAGCACAGTACGTTCCTCTGTAGACATGTAGAGCATAGAATCATGACCGTTTGACCCCACACTAATCACAAATTACAGACCCGGTTTAGATGGCACCGAGATCCCTCATCCATTTGGCAGTTGTGTTGTCCATTCTAGGTTGTGTCGGCCGTTCTTACGCCCATCTGGTTGGTGGATTTAGTTAACGTTTCGAGTTGCTGGGTTTTCCAAGTGAAAAGGTGGTCTTGCCCCTCGTGATGGTAGCTTTTCCCAAAGAGGTGGTGGTCTTGCCCCTGCTAAAGCTGGATTTGCCCATGGACGAGGTGGTTCTCCCTCTTTTGATGGTAGTGTTTCCCATTGAGATGGTGGTCGTGTCCCTTTTCAGGGTGGAGTCTCCCATCGAGATGGCAGTTTTGCCCTGGGTGATACCGGTATTACCCATGGATATGGTAAGGTTCCCGCAGCGTTACTCAATTTTCTGCCAGGGCCAGCGTGCTGGGTTATGCCCCACTGCAGCCCCAGCCTGACAAAGGTCTGATCGCTGGAGAAGGGAATCGGTGCCTTCTGTATTGTGGTTCATTTGCCGAACACTGAAACGCCCTCGCGAACAGGCCTGAGGCTAGATTCCATGTGTCCTGTAAATGGACAGAATCTGCCCACAAGTGTTACGGCATTTCGGGCGGGACAGTGGTCCAATTGTCTTGTTGCTATGGAAACAGCCTTGAATGGTTGAAGGAGACATTGTTGCACCCAAGGCGATTGGTAGTGACATCACTCAGTTTTTTTGGCACTGTTCCTGAATGTTTGCTATATTAAGAACCGGACCGAAGCAAGTGTGAGTTGCTTGTTTCTTGTGTCCCCATGTTTGGCTTTGGGACTTTGCACATCATTGGTTGTTTTTTTTCCCTCAATTTTTAATTTGTTGGACACCTGCAAGTTGAGTTGGACAAATCGTCTTAATGCTGTTGTGATTTAATTATTTATTGCCCACATATAAATTGTGACCTTGACGGAAGTCAATGAAAATGGATCTAGAAAATGTGCATGATTGTAAATTTAAATATGAAACTGAAGGGATCCTTGCGTTCTATATACTTAAAGTGGATATTTAAAGTGTTATTGGATATTTCATGTATCTGATCTGAAACTGAAAAGTTATTGCCTGTTTGGCGTCCTTCTAGAGTCTTTTCACTAGTGAATTTAAGTTTTATGTATCATTCTGGGAATCTGTTCCATATGAAGCTGTTACCTTACGGATGCCACCAAGAATTCTTTTGTAACCATCTTGCATAGGAACCATTTACTGCTAACGCAGTAGGGCAGTGTTTCCCAACCCAGTCCTCTGAGACCTACAGACAGTCTATGTTTTTGCTCCTGGAACTGGGAGTGTCACAAAAATGTGGAGTGTCTGGTAGGGGGCTGGGAGGGAGCAAAAATGTGAACTGTCTGTGTGTCCTGAGGACCAGATTGGGAAACACTGAGGTCGGGTAACTGTGTAGCTACAAGCCACAGTGTGTTGGTTTTGTTGTGTAGTTATGATAATATGCACAGTCTCTGCATGCTCAAACTAAAAAGATGTGGAATCAAGGATCAAAAATACATTTTCTGTAAACAATATATGTATTGTTTGGACTCAAGCACATGTTGGTCTATATAAAAAAGAAATTAATACCCAGTTTGAGAGGTGGGCAGTACTTGTGTGGGAGGAGACATAGAGAGTCTGTGTGCTTGTGAATTTGTCTCAGGGGGCTTCGAACTCAGTTGCAATCTCTGAAATGCAAGGAATGGATTCCATATGTTCTATTGCAGTACAGTAGAATGGTTGTCCTGCTCCCTGGGGAACACTGTTGAATGGCCAATGGAGATATTGTTGCACACAAGACAATTGATAGTGACATCACTGCGATCTATGGCATTGTTCCTCCCTTGCTCTTATATGTTATGCAAGAGAAATACTTATACAATGTTCAGCATTTTTTCATATGTCTTGGTACACAAGTCTCTGTGCTCATTTAATTTATCTGGAGGATTGGTTTCTATTTAAAAAGCTGAGCATTGTTCTAGGACTAATTAATCCAGGCATGAACTCATATAAAATCAAGTTTATTGCAGAATCAGACTCACAACCTCTTGGTGTGAGGCTCCAACTGACGATACAAACCAGATTGATCAGTTAGAAAGACATACAGACATATTACACAAAGTCCTCAAAGCTGATTCTAGGAATGGACTTGAATTAAAAAAAAAAATAAAAAAATAATAATAAATAAAAACATTTTGGTTATTTAAGGAAATTACAAAATCAAGGGAAGGGTGGGAGCTAGTATGAAGGTAGTTGTGGGAGTTTGTACCAAAGAACATCGCAAACCTTATTATACAGGTGACATTTGTTCAGTTTATATACTGCCACTGTCCGTTGATTTTATGTGTTACTGCATAGCAATCTCCCATTAATATTACCAGCTCCATTCATCAATGACTGACACTAATCCACTAGAGGGCATCAGAGTTGAGGCTACAAACAACGCTAGTTTAGTTTTGCGTTATGTTTATGCTGATGGCAACACACCTCACCCAAGAAGTAGCAGAAATCTGTTAGCGCACCACAAGTTAGTTTGTAGAGTTAGGTATACCTGCATTGGGGTTCTACGCTACATGCATGATGACATTATCAAAATGTACTTTGCTATCGCGAAGTGTGTGTATTTTATTATAAAATGTTCAGCGACCTTCCAATACCAGCACCATATCTGTACACCAAAGTTTCCTCCAGTATTAATGTAATTAATTCATTTTGATAGACATTTCTAAGAATGTTTGAAGAAATTTTGTTTTGGTGTTTTTAATTTAACAATGAACCATTTTCTGGATGCTTATTTGGAACTGGCGCTCTAAGACCATTGCTCTCCATGGCAGACAACACACGTATCTCCAAAGTAATGACCATCAAGGGCAAATGTATCCTAACCTAATAATGGACCCCTGCAGTGTCAGAGGTCAGCAGCTTACAGATTGCTTGCATTTCTTTTTAAACTGTGATAGACCTTTTCTTCACTTTGGAATGGGGAATGGAAGGTCATAAACATTCTTTAAACTCTTGTGATGTTTCCAAGGTAATGTTGTCATAGGCTTTGGCTGTAAAGTTATGGCTCCTTGAGTGAAAACCCCTCTTAAAGTCTGCAGTACTCACCACCATGTGAAACTCCACGTTTGGGGTGAATCTCAATATGCGTACTCGACCGTACTTGTGTTCTCGTGTACCCGTTTTACATAATCTTCCATTGCTGAAGACCAGTTCCAACAATACTAGCAACACAAGTACAGAGGCTGGTAAAAATCCCCAGATGTCGGTCTTACTCCGCCCCAAATATCAAGGATACGTCGTTTGCATCCTTGCCGAATGACACCAGTCTCATGATTCATTGGGCCTCAAGTTTGTTCTTGGGAGACAAGTTCGCAAGACCGCTCTTGCCAAGCCCACAAGTACGATCTTTGTGTTTTTGGTATTGAAATTTACCCTTGGTCAGGTTGAAGCTGGTGGAGGTGCTTATGTAGCTGTGTGCATGTGATAAATCATGAGGATGGCTAAAGTTCATCCTGGAGTAATCAAGCTTTACTAAGTTCAAGTCTTTATTGGTTCATAACTTGAAATGCTTCTCCAAGAACCACAAATTAAGAAAGCATCAATGCCCTTTTTGTGGGCACCTCATCTCATCTGTATATTGCATTCTGGAGCTCTTGTTTAAGGCTCTTTGAGGATTCCAACTATGCTTTTTAAGGTCCACTGAATGCTAATTTATCATCTGTTACAAGTGACTGTTCCATTGGTGTTCACTGCATCTGATTTATTTCCTAAATAATGGCTGAATCTCCAAGAGTCGTCTCTAAGACCAGCAGCAATGGTGCCTTTGTGTTCACAAGTGGTAAAATGGGACCTCTCACAGGCTCTCTCTTGGGAGTAGCCTTGAGATGTTTGTCTCTGTTTGTAGGGGTTTGAACACCAATTTTGCCATTTGTAAATGATAAAGCTGTGTCAGGATCCAGGGCCAATATTTTGCACTCAGTTCTATTTTTTGGGTTTTAACACAAAGTATTCATGAAACTGTCAAAGAACTTTGTGGATGTACTCACGGCATGGGGTTTTCATTTTTATCCGAATCAAAGGGCAGGGCATATCCCAGAATCCCATACTGGTGTTACCGACAGAGCTATGACCTCAGGTTTCACAATAGATCGCCAGAGCACAATAGATCACAATAGATCGCTCATTATCTCCTTATATGGGGAATATCTAACTGCTGCAGAGTTAAATTCTACCTGATCAGCAGTTGAGATGTTGAAGAGCAGGCTAGTGAATCGGGCATAAATTTTGTGGCAAAAGCCAGCATTGTTTATGGGATCAGCTCTAAGTATATATACTTTTCAGGTGTTTTAAAATGCTATCAAATCAGATAACGACTAGCTTGTTGCAGATTTCAGATCTGGGCAGATTAAAGGCTTGGTTCACTTAGTTAAAATTACCTAAACCTGGGCTGTCCAACCAGGTGTCTATCAGACCTGTTTATGTCAATTTTACCTCTGTTACTTTGGATCTCCTGCTATATATCATTTGACTACTTAAATACAACATTACTGAATCTTTCGATCGACATCCTGTGAAACCTTGTCCCTACATTACATGAGCAACCCAAATCTGGTTTGCTTGTTCAGTAACACCACCAATAAAGTGTTCCCACTCTGGCCCTGCACCTGTCTTATCCCTGTCCTCCATAACCCTTTGCCACAAACATACTTTATCACAAAAACACCACTGGCCTTTATACTCCGGGGGAGACCTACTGAGAATGTGTATCCTCTCGGCCTCTCTTTTCTTCCCCATGGGATCTGGGATTATGCCTCCCTGGTCCTCTGTGATGTCCGACTGTCTGGGGTTGTGAGTGCCATCCACCCCAACAGCATGTCCTGTTCCTTGTCTTGTCCTGAGTCCATCTCTCTGGCGACGCCCAGTGTGTCGTGTTGGAGAAACATCTTGTTTATCTGCCCGTAGTTACTATGGCGACTCTCCAGAAAAAAAAATAACAACAAAAAACAGTACATCTGCCACTAGTAGGGTGGACTTCGGTGTAGGGGCAGTAACCCTGCAGTTGTGTTTTGGTAAGAAGCCAACAGCTGTAGACAACATGGACAAACCCAGCTGATCCCACAGACTGTGCCAGCTGCAGGGAGAGAAGCTGTAAGGAGAGAAGTTGGGAAATTCAGTGAGTGTGTTTTTCTCCAGTCCTCCAATACTGCCTACAGTTGTACCTTGGCATTCATTTGGAAGCTCAACCTAGCTGCTCTTGTGCCTAGTAAACTCCTCGACAGTTTATAATGCTAATGCTAATGCTATTTGCCTGACTTCTTCGTCGCTTTGATTTAGAATCTGAAAATAAATTTATTTATTTATCTTAAATATAAATGTATTTCTCTGCCTTGTCACTTTGCTCACAACATATTTAGGCCCAAATTTGTGCCTGGAGGCCAACAGCAGAGCACACGGGTGAATACTGATATTGGTTTATTAGACATTTTAAGGCACCAAAGAATCTTAATTTTTTAACTGTTACCCAAAGACATGAGAGTATAATTATACTCTTATTACTACGTCAAGACCATGAAACCATTTTTCACTCTGATTGTACCAAAAGCATCCTAATCCAGCACTGAGCTCAAGATGAGCTCACACTCTGAGCACTGCCCAGGGGCATTACCCTGGTCATCAGGAAAGAAGCAGATCTCTCATTATCATTGTGGCTCAAACGCAAGGCCTACGCTATATACACATACATGTACGTATTTATGTACATAGGACAACACTTTCCTTTCGGAAATAAAATATTAACATATGTATGCGCACATACTGCTTAATTTACAGAACTGCACAGCTTGCTTAGTTAAACACTGCTGCTAATTTGCATTTATTCACGGCCACAATAATTAGAGCATCAGACACATTTGTCGCGGATAAAAAAGATGTTTACTATTAAATCTTGCCGCATAATTTCAGGTATGTGAAAAGATGGGAACACATTTACGTTCGGCGTGTGCTAACACCTTGTTCTGTGGCTCATTTTATTAATTTTGTCACAGAATTCACCACTTTTTCCTCATTTGCGATTCAACAGAAGTCGACAAAAACAAGATTCTGTCACTGACCTGTTGCCTGGTGTGTTCTGTAGCCAATAGAGGGTTCTATCAGCCAATCAGACCCCTTCTTTAATTACAAATGAAACTCCCAGTATATGCTCCATTGTGTATCGTTGCCTCTGGTGATAATGTTTATGCCAACAGAGATGGAGGTCTTTCCCCTTGTGATGGTGATGTTGCGCACTGAGACCGTGATCTTTCCTCTTCCAACCGTGCTTTTGTTCAGTACAAAAGAAGTATTGGCCCTGCTAATGGTGGTTTTGCTCATAGAGAAAGAGGTCTTGCCCCTGTTGACTACAGTTTTTTTCCTTAAAATGCTGGACTTGCCCCTAGTGATGGTGGTTTTGCTTCTCAAGATGGTATCCTTGCCCCGAGTAAATGATGTCCTGCTTCTCTGCAGGGTAGTCTTGCCGCTGGGTTCAGAGGTTTTGCTCTTTGCCTGGGACTTCTTGCCCCTTGGAGTGGAGGTTTGATCCATCTAGACAGTGGTCCTACGCTTCAGGAAGGAAGCTTTGCCCAGAGAAGTTGTGGTCTTGCCCCTTCTGAATGTATTTTTTCCGAACGAAATGGTGGTCTTTCCTCTCTTGATGGTTGATGTGCCCATAGAGAAGGTCGTCTTTCCTCTTTTGATGGAGGTGCTACCTAGGTTGATGGCAGTCTTTCCCTCTGTGATGCTGGTATTGCCCATCGCGCTGGGGGAAAAAACCCTTCACATCACCTGAGTTATCCTGCACAGAGCATCACCCGCAACAAAAGACTCTGTTCCACAACCCCACAGCCACAACCTGAAGTAAATCAGATCGGCAGGCAAAAAGTGCGCGGCCCGTCTGCTGTTTTGCTGCATTTGTTGAGCAGCAAGACGTGATCCCGTAAATGCCTGGGATAGTTTCATGTGACCTACAGTGGGCACAGAAAGCCTTGGAGTTTCGTCGCCTACCGGATAACACAGTAGGGCAATTGTCTTGTTGTCAGGGCAACCGCATTGGAGGGCTAAAGGCGACATTGTTGGACACAAGACCATTGTAGGTGACATCAGTTTGGCCCGTGGTGCTACTCCCAAATCGCTCTGTCTGAACTTGAAATTCCAGTCCCTACTTATGTAGAGGATTGTTCATTGATGTGTTTATTTGCATATTTACCTTCCTCGTGGAGACTGGGCTATGGGTCTCAGAACACACTGCCCCCTAGAGGATTGCTACAGACGGCGTCAAATTTGAGATGTCATGATGACTCAGTGGTCAATTCTGTGGCTTCACACCGCCAGAGCTGTGGGTTTGAGTCCTGTTCCTGGCTCTTGTGTATGGAGTTCTTCCAGTGTTTGCCCTTGCTTTCTCCTGCCCTGGACAGCATGCTGATCTCTACCTGGTGCCCTGGGCTTCTAGCTAGAGACACTGTACTTGATAAAAAAAAAAAAATTACGAAAGATGAACGGATATAAAATATAATAATATTGAGTCATCAGTCTTTTTTTTTACCCCAGATAGAATTTTGGCGATCTCAAGTCTAAAAACTACGATGCTTAAACATTGGCTTTCTTGTATCAGTGGTATTTACTGATATTATATAAAAGTTTAACTTATAACTTAATGATCGTACATGTCCTCATACTTAAGCAACTATATTGCACTCGTGTGACAGTGTCATGCTACAAAAATTAAACCACTTGTTAAGCCAGCAGTGCTAGGGTTGACGCTATGCTGGACTGTCTACTTCATTGATGATCTACTTGGTAATGAGAAGGTTTCCAGGAACTCATAAGTGTTTAACAGCATACTACACTTGGACATGCCCTTCAGGTAAGACTGTGGTGCCCACCTGTACACCCAACAGGTTTTCCGTGAAGACTTTGCTGGAGAAGTACTCAGCAGAGCCCATCGATGACTCGTCGGAAGAGTTTGTCAACTTTGCCGCCATCTTGGAGCATATTCTCAGTCACCGCTTCAAAGGCAGCACAGCAGGTAATGGGTAACCTTCACAGATGTACGGTTTGTGTGTGTGGCTGTTTGTGATTTTGACCTACAGGAGAATTTTTACTCAGAGTTAGGAAGGTCCATTACTGCAGATGATGATTTTGTCCATTTTTTGACCTATCACATAAATATTTCTTGGTTATTTTTAGGTTGTATCTTTGTATTTGCATGGCAAATGACTGACTTTGAGGAGATGACTTTGAAATTCCGCCAAGCTACACATTAGCCCAAGTGTCATATGTTTCCCGCATTTGGAAAGTCGTGTTATTTTGGGCCAGGTCCGGGCAGCTGGTTCGGCCATGACGGGCAGCGCAGCTTCTGGGACTACATCCGCTTGGCGTGCACCAAGGTCCAGAACAACTGCATCGCCAGCATCGAGAACATCGAAAACATCAGCACTTCACGAGCAAAGGCAAGGGTGGCCCTGGCTAGGGGATGTGTGGTGTGGTGTGATGTGGTGGGGTGGGGTGGAGAAGGGCCGGGGCACGCACGATCGAACGCATGCTTCTCGCTATGCACCAACCTCCCCGTCGCCTCTAACCAGACCCCAGACATAGCGTAGCCCTATCCCGGGGACAGTGGCCCTTTTGTTCCAGCGAGGCCCGATCATGGACTAAAGAACCAGTGTGGGAGGAAGCCGCCAACCCCGAATCCAGGTCCTCGTGTCGTGTGTCGCCAACTGGTGCCAGTCGCAGCAGGCCAACAGTCCCGGGGAGATCAATAGTGGCATGGTTCACAGAGGCTGATGTGGCTGCAGCGCCATTTTTCTCAGGGAAGCAAGAGGGGGGATCGATTGGAGCGTGGGGGGCGTTGTGTTGTGAATGAAATGAAATTGAAATGAAATGAAAAAAACACACACAAATGAAATTGTGTCTTGGAATGGCGTGGGGGCTCCGAAAATATGCATGACTATAGAAGGGCAGAGACCCTAATGGACATAAAAGACGATTGGGAATTGTAGTCCTTGTAGTCAATACAAGGGGTATGGGAGTTGTAGTCCTGGGGGGTCGGAAGCAGCAGTGATAATTGTGCTGAAGAATGCCTCTCACCTCCTGCAGGGCCGGGCCTGGGTTCGAGTGGCTCTGATGGAGAAGAGGCTGTCTGAGTATGTGGCCACTGCCCTGAGGGACACTCGGACGACCAGGTCACTACCACATGACATCTAAGTGCTCAGACGGCATCAGTCGCAGTGTGTGGCATGAGGCTGACTGCTAGTCGCTCCTCTATGTCTGTGCTGGAAGACCCACAGTAGCGATGACGGTTAGCCTTAGCGTTGTCACAGCTCCTCCCACTCCGCCCCATGTGATGCAGGCGGTTTTACGACGACGGCGCCATCATGCTGAGGGAGGAGGCCACGGTCCTGACGGGCATGTTAATCGGACTCAGCGCCATAGACTTCAGGTGAGACAACGATTAATAACCCCGGTTTATTCTCCCATATGGACATCTGGGTTCCGTCCACATCTGCTCCTGTCGCAATTCACCTTGGATGCATTTATAGCTGTCGCTACTTCAGATACCTTGCAGCGTTGGGCTTCAGTGTCACTCTGTCCAAATGCAGCTTTCATTAAAAAATATCACTATAGATATATTGTACCTTTTTAATGCAGGAATTACTGCAAGGAACTTTAGGCGTCATACATCCATTGAAGTCCTAATATACTTATTACAGGTTGATATAGCCTTCCATTGGACTAAAGATTCAAGAGTTATATGCACAGTGAGGAGTCACCTTCACTATGCAATGAAAATCTTTCTCTTTATGCCCTTCCGGTAAATATAAGTCCAACACAAAACATGCGTTAAAGGATTCGTTTTAGCCATGTTTAATAAAAAGTCAAAATAAGTTGGCATGACAGAAACCTACATCTGTTTGGTGCCGTTACTGTTAGAAACACAAGGGAGGTTCTGTCCCCATTGTTTATTCAAGAAGATATTCAATCATATCAAAACAGGAAAACCCCTTTGAATTTCCTTACAGTCTTGTTGTATTCATCCAGTTTCCTGTCTCAGTGTGGCGTTACACCTGCAGTTATTTGTGTTAAATAGTAGTCAAGCATGACTCTTACAAAAACATCATGTGTGTCAACTTCCTCATTCCCTCATTTACAGTTCAGCATGTTTACTTAATTCCCCTCAACCGAGGAGTTTGTCGTTGTTGTTGGTTGTATGTTGTTGTTGCTCATTGTTTGTTGTTTGATGTTGTTAGTTATTATTGTTGTTTGATGTTGTTAGTTATTATTGTTGTTTGATGTTGTTAGTTATTATTGTTGTTTGATGTTGTTATTGTTATGGTGGATCTCCTAGTTGCATTAACTCCCCGCCGCCTGCCATTTCACAGCTTCTGCCTGAAGGGGGAGGTGTTGGACGGAAAGTCCAGGGCTGTGATCGACTACACGCCGTACCTGAAGTTCACACAGAGGTGACATTTGCTGACACATTTCTGAGTGGAACCTCGTGATACACAGGGACAGCAGGTGGTGGTTTTTGGATCATATCCAAGCAGAGGATCAGGGGCCTGTATTACAAAGCCAGATTTCATGCTTAGCCAGATAACTTGTCAGATTTAAGGTACCCAAGTTTAAATCGATTTGCATCACTGACATTTAGCCCAGACTACCTTGAATTCGACAAGTTATCCAGCTAAGCAAGAAATTCAGCTTTGCGATACAGGCCCCTACTGATGTACCCAAGAGCCATTTATACCGAAATGTCACTTCTGGTGTTCAGCTGCGTTAATGTATGTAAAGGGTCATCTAAGCAACGCGGGGCCTTTTTCTGGTTTCGCTTTGAGTATGAGGGTGGAATCGGGGCATTGAGGACAATGAGCTTTCTTTTGCTCCAGTTATGACTACCTGAGTGAGGAGGATGACCGGCACAGTGTGGACAGCAGCGCCAGTGACGAGAGCCTGCCAGAGCACCCGTACATCCCACTGGTCACTGACGAGGAGAGCTGGAGCACCAAGTGCCGCAGGATGGAGCATAAGTTCAAGATCGTCTACGCCCAGAAGGTCGGGATTGTGGCACCTTCAGCGTGGCTGTGCTGAATGAACTGGACCCGCCCTGACCTCACCGTTTCTCCTGTGCATGACTGTGCTGTACCATATAACAAGCCTCACTTCTTGCTGTGTCTGTCGGTATAGAATTATAGCACTTTCCCTATCCTGTATACAAACAACGTAGCACTTTTTCTCATTGTCTCCTCTGTGTAACTGTGTCGTGCTATTTGTTGTTGTCTCCTGTGCGTGACTGTGCCAGTCTGTGCCCAGCTGTGCAGTACTTTGCAAAAGTCTCTTAGGCAGTCAAAGATTATGTTTAAAGCTATTTATCTGGGTAGTAAGTGTATATTTGCTTAGGAAAAAAAAAACAATTTAACATTAGTACATATGCAAATTATGACTGGCACAATCAAAACCAATAAGAATTTGTTCTTTCTTCCAGAAAGTTCCTGAGATCTCGCTGGATGGTTAGATGAACCACTTGAGTTCCAAAACCTCTGCTCAGGGACACCTCAGCCATTCCATGTTTCTGTTAAATTTTATAACCAGCTCAGTTAATTAATGAACTTAATTTGTTAAATAACTCAATGAGGTTTTGGTTAACCAAACAATGTGTGCTAATGGTCATGTCACAAAATACAGGGGCACATTAGATGGTTGCTGCAAATATTGGGGTGGCTTTAGGGGAGATTTTTGAATTACTAAACTGACACACTTTGACAGACAGAAAATTATAATGAAGATCATTTAAACATCATTTTCTTTGACTGCCTAAGACTTTTGTGCAGTATTGTATAACTTTTCCCCATTTGCACAACTGGATTTTTAGATGTTTCTGTTTGATGTCCATATCTGAATGTGTCATATTTAAATGTCTTGCTTATTGATATTCTGTTTATTAATGCTTCTTTCATTACGAGCAGCAAGATCAAAATTTCACCTCACTGTACGACTGATGGATCATGTAAGTGAAGGCGACGAGATTGTGACTTTGACCTTCTCAGAGCTACCTGGAGGAGCTGGTGCGTTTGCGGGAGTCCCAGCTGAAGAACCTAGAGACGGAGAACAAGCGGCTGGGGGTGAGGCTGGATGAGCTGCTACAGCAGAGCCAGCAGGAGAAGAAGGAACTGGAAGACATCATACTGGAACTGCAGGCCCAGCTGTGAGTTAGGGGCTACCCAAAATGCAGTTTGGAGGGCACACCCATCACCCCATTGTGAAAAACATAAATATTCCCTTAATATTGTGGCTTTATTATAAACATGCAAAAATTAATAAGCCTGCCCCTTTGCCCTAATGTACGTTCCTGCCCACACACATGGACACAGACCTGCATAGACATGAACACACAAACAATAGTACTAGTAACAGGCTCTGCCACCCACCTGTTCATACTTGCATATGAGTGCGCTCCGCCCCCTCGTACCACAGTGGCCGCTGACCACGCCACACTTTGTGTGTCCGCCACAGTGCGGCGCTGATCCCCTGTGACTCCAGCCACCTAGTCAAGGAGCTGCCCCTCTCGCTGGTCAACCAGTGGCATCGCCTTCAAAGCCAGAACAACCAGGAAAATGTCAAGCTCTTCCGCAGGTGTGCCTCCAGGCCTGGGACACTATTGGTGTATAACCCTTGGCCCTGGGCCAGCCCTCGGGGATCCCCCAGACAGTCCACAATTTGCTCTCTCCCTGCTCCCAGCCAATCAAGAACACTGAATACCTGGTACTGGTGTGTATTGATTGGCTGGGAGCTGGGAGGGAGCAAAAATGTGGTGTGTGTGGGTGTGGGTGTAGTAGGGGGGGATGGGTCCCCAAGGACTGGGCTTAGCAACACCAGATTAGTGATACCAATAGTAAAGCCAAAACGTGTTATTTGTAAATTTTGAGAGAACTTCCAGTCAAAGCTCTCCATTTGGTTTTGTTGCAATGATTTTAATTTTAATTTTTGCTGAATTATAGCTAATAGCACAGATCCTGTCATTGACACATGTTTGGGGCTTAGAGCCCCTGGAAGCCACCCCGCCTGCCAGGGAAACAAAGTGAGCTTGCTGTCTGCGAATCTGTGCTGCTTTGGACTCTTACAGGAGAAGCTTCCACAGCCTGGACCAGCTGTCCACCGAGACGAGCCTGAATTCCGATTCCCAGAAGACTGACGGGCCACAGAACGGTGATGTCTGGTGCTCCACAGGTACCAAGGCGGCACACACACACACGCACACGCACACGCACACGCATATCCAAAGGGTGGGGCTGAAAACCTGTTCCTTTAAGCCCTGGCTCAGCTCAATCACAAGCAGACATTCTGCACGAAAGTCAAAAATTGCTTATGGTAGGATGTGTCAAAATTACAACTGCATGTTATGCAGTATTTTACTATAAATACTTCATCATTTCACATGTAATAGAAGCTGGGCATCATAAGGAAGTAATCGTGCCAAAACACACAGAGGTGTGTGAGGACTTAGCATCTCTGTATAACTTTAGTTTTCCATTTCCAGCCTGAGGCCCCGGGGGGCTGCACAGTTCTTTTGTGCTTGACCTGATTTTAAAAAATAGTGGTCCATCGAGTCACAGGGACTGGAGTTGAGAGAAAAAATATCCTGCACTGTCGCATTTGCTCGTGTTCCCTTTCTCCCAGGTAAAGACTACACACCCTCTATGCTTGGTTTGTGCGGGTCTTTGGCTTCCCTGCCCAGCTGCAAGTCCCTCGCAAGCCTCAAGTCCAGTGAATGCCTGGTGAACATCAGCACAGAGGACAGCCCCGCTCTCTCTCCCAGCTAGGGGGCACCAAATCGTCCACTTTACCACAGTCAGGTCTGAATGTGCTGAGGAGTTGGGGGCGGGACTCTGTGAGGGACCTGATGTTATGGAATGAAAGTCCCCCTCCCCCTTTTCTCCCACTTTCTGAACATTTTGTCTTCTAATGGTCCGAAACGCCAGAGATTATCATGTTCTGAAAAGAAAATTAAAGGGCAGACAGACGTTGCAGGACAAATAGTCTCCCATTTCCTGTTTAGCTGTCTCCCTATGCGATGACATCATCTGATCTACAGTAAACAGTAGTGTCATAGGATCATATTAAACTCTCCCACACCAACATACATTTACACTCATCAGCAGTCTTCATCAGGTGTTACCATGAACCTACTATATCTATTCTCAATATTTGTCTAGTGGCCACTATCTTATCTGTCACATTATATCCCAGATAACATGGAGTTAAGTACCTTTTTTGCCAGATATTTGGCAACCAGTTTCAGCATCAACTTGGTGTTTCTATGACTGAGTGATCGACGAAATTATAGCCATTTATTATTTGACTGCATGTATGATATTTTCCTTCATACTGGAACATTGATGTGTTTCACCATAGTCTTATCATAGTTATTTATATATAAATATATGCACATGTACAGTATGTCACCATGGATGTGTGTATGAACATCTGCAGCTTCCAGTTCTGTGTAATGATCTTAATTTACTATTTATGTTGTTTCGTTCATAAGCATTTTTTTCTCAACCCTAGTTTGATGTATTTATTCCTGGAGAATGGGGTGTCCTTGTCGTTTCGAATGAATAAAGCTGCCCTTTCGTTGCCATCATGTTGCACCTACGTACATAATGTGGAAAAAAAAATGTTAAATATTGCCGTGGAAAATTAAAGTTCATTGCAAGCTTTACTCTAGTCAACCTAAAAATATGCCAGAGTCAAAATGCATTCGTGTGATTTGTCTAAAATATAGATCATAACATTTCCTCCAATAGTATGCCTGAGATTGAGTTAATATTCGTTTGGGCATCCCAACATCACACACTTGGTCCATTTTTTAGGGTCGTCTTTGTCGTGCAAATCAGAAGATGGCCATCCCTGTCAATGAGGCTGTAACTCCTCCATCGCATTTCATCGTCTGGGTTTTGTTAGCCGTTTTAAACAAAGACATGAATGCATTGGTAGGCATAACATGGGGTATAAATGAATTTGAAAACCGTAGATTTGACTAACTGTCATCTCACGAATGCAGTACCGGCTGATTTGGCCAGGTACGTCACTTGCAAGACAACGTGGATTTTTATTTTGGATATAGTGCCCCCTAGTGACTCTTTTACTAAACATACAGTGACCTGAATTTATGCATGCCCTTAATGGGGTTTAGGTCTCTCTGTGCGGCTTTGTGTGGGTGTTTCTCAGACCACACATTACTTTAAGTCCTGGTTTTGTTTTTCAGAAGTGCTTTCTGTTAGCAAAATGCTGAGTGCCATTGTCTGAACCACACAGGATGCCCATATTAAAGCAAGCAATTGCATGTTCTAGGTCACAACTACGTCGTTCCAGTCCAAGACGTCCAGGCAAACTTACTTTACTATAATTTTGATTTAATAACTGTAGTTATCGGAACCAGGGAGCCACCCAATAAAGATTTTCGTAAGTTTAGTATGTTTAATAGAAAATTTTCTGGGATTTAATTGCCCATGCCATGTGATATTGTACTTATTCTGTCGAACTCTCGAGTTCGGAGGAAGTTAAACCACTGAGGCAGTAAAAATCATCGTCGCAGCAGTATAGGTGACTACTTTAACAGGGAAACTGACCACTCAGATTATTTACTTAGGAGTTAGGGTTAAGAACTTTGCTCAAGGATGCTGCAGCACCCCAACCCCTGAATTCGAAGCTGTAACTGGTGATTTCGGGGTGCATTGAAATTTATGCAGGCTCAGACACATATGCAGATTGCATACGTAGGTTCCGTGAAATGGGGAAAGAAACCTGCTCATGCATAAACCTCTTCGCATCTCAAAGCCACCGCGTCAATACAGACGGAGAGCATCGCCTTCAGCTGTGCACCGCGTCGCGTCCGGCCGCACGCTGCCACGCATCGGTCCTGCAGCCCAGCAATTACCCGTTTTCGGAAACACTCGTTGTATTCCGCGCAGGCATAAAGAAGTTGAACTAGTGGTAGTTCTCTTCTATCTTTAAGAAGTACATATTTGAGATCCTGTAATAAGCTAACATTTCTATAGCTGTCAACCTATCAGATCATAATGTTTTTTTTCAGAATAAAGGTTCATTTTTCTGAAAGTCTCATATTCAGGTCACTTCATCTGTCTTTAGAGCAGGGGTAGTGACTCCTCTTTCATAAAAATATCTTTATATGGATTTCAGTTACCTTTCTTTTACCAACTGATTTATGCCTGGTGCACCATGTGAACTTATATCCCATCTGAATAACAGTTTCATTAAACAAATTACGGCCTGAAATGGAGAGAAATCCAGCACACATTGCAACGAACCGTTTCTTTATTGCTGTTCTTTTGTTGAGCTGAGTCCTTGTACACACGTATTAATCACCTGATTAAAAAGTTAAAAACATAATGTAAATATTGAACAAGTAATAGTTCTGTTCTGTATAACTAATCCCCTTAAAATAGTCTCATAGTAACCTTAAACAAACCTTCAGCATTCAGTTATTTGATAAAACCCGATTACCCTTTGCATGTATATGTATGTTCATCAGACAAGACAAAGCTGACAAGAAACTTAAACATCATCTCACGCCAAAAAAAACCTCAATATCGCAGCACACTGCTTTAAGTATAGAAGACGTGAGATTGTGAACAATGTGGAGCGGCGTGTCCGACTGTGGGGTCGTCCTATCCGAGATCGATAGAGATTTGACAAATGGAGTTGAAGTAGTGCTTCCGATTACCCAATAAAATCATGGAGTTCATTCTGGCCCCGCCCTTTTTAAGTAAAGGGGACAGCAGCAACATGTGGCTGTTGTCAGTTTTCTGCAGAGGGGTGCCAGGCTTTGGGGTGCAAAGCAAGAACAATTCCAAAGTTTGTAGGACAGAAGTTAGAAAGTGTTATTTTAGTCTCATCGTTACTAAACTGGCTTCACAGTGTAGAAGGAACGGGCTCTGATCCCTTTTAACACAAATCCGATATTTTTTTCCGGAACGAAACATCTTAAAACCGTAGTTTTCGCCACAAAAGAAACTGGCTAGTTAGCATAGCTTCTATTAACTGCTAATGTGGATAAAGACGCTTGTTATTCGGCCAGGAGACTTAATGCACATACCTAATAAAGTGCATTTTAGGTGGTTGGCCCAGGGAGACGTGTAATATATATAAATCAGAGGCAGACAAAAAAGATTTTTTAGAAAGGCGTGAGCCGGCTTTGGAGTCGGCTGGCTGCAGGCACCTCTGCCAAGGATGTCGTGCCGAACTGGGATGGTCCGGGGCGGCACCTCGGCGCTGCAGCCGCTGAGAGCCACCGTGCACTTCCAGCTTCGTAACGGGACGCAGCCGCGCATCCGAGATGCCGGGACAGGTAAAATATCAAAGGACTAGCGTAGCCCCGGACACCCGAAAAAAAGTAAATAGCAAGACCAGCAAAGGTGGAGGCTCACATATAAATGAGCATTTTATAGTTTTAATGTCAACTGTTTGCACGTTAATTTCGTATAATCATCTTTATATGAGTTGCCATCACAAGTTGCCATGCAGGTTGAGTGACATGAAGTGATGATCTGATAAACTGATAAAATATGATCTCGATACTAATCGTTTTGCACAGCATGGGCTCACACGGCTTTGTAAGGCTGCATATTTGCCGATGCATTGCCGCACCAGGTGCTCGGCGTGGAGACGCTGAAAACAAACGCACGGAGCCTTATGCCATTAACCCGTAAAGTGTGAGCGTAACTTAGACTGTTTGCAAATCCATCTTCTGTGTTGGCAAATTTCAGCCTTTTAATGTGGCTTTTTTAGAAATAATAACACTGCAGGTTGAAGCTTTAATATAGGGTGTTACAGCCGTCAATCCTTTGTGTAAGTTTAGGGGGGGGTCTTCTGGGAAAGATGAGGTATTTCGTTTCCTTGTGTTTTTCCTCGGGTGATTTTTCTAGATTAAGAAGCTGAAAAACAAAGGTGGTGTTTTAACTGGTTTTCTGACATATGTGTACACCTTGTTAAACACGTTCACCCAAGTCCTGCCTACTCTGCTGACGAATCGGGTTCAAAAAAGTAGGCTTTAAATGATGCTTTTTCTTTATACATGCGTTGATCCGATCCCTGGCTCGGCCGCCTGTGTAACATGAGGAATCTAGCGGGCCACCCGCTGGCTGCCGGCCCGTCACCTGTTGTCGCGATGGCCACCTAAGGAAGGTGGCACTGTAGAAAACAGTCATATCCGCACCTCCAGCCGCCTGCATCTGTGCCCAGTGATTTCTAGCTGTTACGCTAGTTACGGTTATATTAAAAATTGAGCATATCAGCATGTTTGAACAGTGCTCTTGTTCTCCATAGCATTTTAATCCTATAGTAGTGTCTCAACCTAATCTTTACATGTTTACCTTGAAAACTCTCTTAATTGTGGCAGAGTATCTTGTAAATGATTCTACTTTTGCCTGTTATGTTTCTTCAGCTGAGAAGACCAAGTCGCGTCCACCAAAGCCCAGCATTCGACGGACCCTGTCCCTTGACACCCTTGTTATGCCATACCTTCAGGGCCACTGGCCAAAGGAGCCCGACTGGCCCGGCTCCTGTGTGAATGACAAGGCCACGCAGGTGAACTGATGTACCCACTCGCGGGTTCCATGGGGTGGTGCTGGCCTGCTTTCTGTATCTCTCCCAAATTGTGGACACAGCACATAAAGCTGGAAATGATCAGACTGACCCTTCAGCAGTAAAGCAGGAGATTACACTGGGAAATCAAACTTGTGACCAGCAGGTGGCACAGTGGTTAGGTAAATGGGTTTGAAGGTGAAGGTTGCAGGTTCAAGTTCTACCAACGGTCCAGCTGGTCAACCAATAAGTGTGGGAGAGAACGAGTTGTTCCAGTAAAACCCTGCTCTATGACTGAATATATATTTCAAGTTGTTTTGGGTAAAATCATTGGCTAAACTAACGTGTAAACAATTTCTAACTCATTCTTTTACTACCTAAAAATCTATTAAACTTGGTACCCATCTGAAGGGGAAAAAAATAATGCTACAATTTTTTAGACCCTCTGAGAAAGGTAAACATTAAAAAAAAATTCTAAAATCATTCTAGATTTCTGTTAATATATTATGCTCTAAATGTTTTTGAATTTCAGGACCATATATTGGAGTGGTTATTGCTTATTTTCTTTGACACTTAATTGCTCAGGCAACTTTTGGGGTCTGGCTGAGTGCCATGGGCAATTGTGCAGCTAGCTTGCTGTATATATTTCCGTTCCGCCCTGCATCGAACATTCAACAGCACCCTCTGCTAGGCGAGACCGATTTTTCTCAGTGAACAATCCCGTGGCCCCCTGTCCACTAGGAGTCACTGTTTATTCAGTTCCGTTCATTGTACTGACCTATATCAACTGTATGTAACGCACTCCCCACTCCCTCCCGAGTCTGCTAAGACTCATATCAGACTCTGAAACATTAGGAGCTGTCATCCAGAACTTTCCACCCTTATGCTGTAGTGCAGTGGGTCTTTTTATAGCGCCTGTCCTGTGTTGGGCTGGCTGCCATGGGCAGGCACTATCTGGGTGGCTAGGGTGTGAACCACGTGTCCTAGAAACGCATCCTCTGGGTAGAGAAGGTGGTTGGGCTGTTTGTTGTCCCCACCCAAGTCCAGCGCCAATCTGCCTTCAACAACGCTTCTCAGGGACTATATCGGCAGTCCGTTTTTCAGAGGTGCTGGTTCATGACTAAGGAGAGAACTGTGGATGGAGGTGAGTTTTTGGGGTATTTCAATTCAGTGTCTGAAATTACAGCTGCTACGTCTGTTCTGACGGGTGGGGGCAGTGGGGTGTGAACACAAGCCGTATGAGGACTGTCCAAGCATAGAACCTACAAGCAGTGAGGAAGATAAGTCCAGGGTGCTAGGAGACGCCCTCGTGAGGCAGAGAGGGGACTTTGTTCTTGTCTGCACGCCCCTCCGTTTGGTGATTTCCGTGGTGCTAGCACCTTGCTAACAGCCACGCCTGACTGTTGGGAAGCATCACTCGGTTCAGTGGCGTCAGTTTCCGTTGGTGCTTGGAAGCCATGCTGAGCAACAGGTGGATCGTTTGCATAACAGAACTACTTTAGATGTGTAATACAGTGGCAGTGATGCCCATCTGGATGAAGTCTGACCATCTGGGAGTCTTCACTCAGGACAGTCTCGCTTTTTTCTTTTTTTTCTGTTTGGTTTTATTTTAGAAGAACTCCAAGCTCTATAGTCAATAGTTTGCTATGGAGTTCCAGTGTGTATAAGTTCTTGTTGGTATCAGCATTGGAAATATTTCCTATGTGTTGAAGCAACTCATTACCTCACCATGTCCCTTTATATCAGATGCCACCACAGATTAGTCTCTGACCATTTTCAGTGCTTATGTGCTGCCTGTGATTGGCTGAATCTTCTGGTCACTGGCTGGATCTTGTGCTGTACCAGCTTGTCATTGGTTGGATCTTGTGGTGTGCCACCAAGCTTTCTGACTGGCTGGTCTTCCTGTTGCAGACACCCAGCTCCTGGTCAGAGGAATGCCGGGGCCGGAGAGGAGGTGGGGGGCACAAGCGCTCTGCGTCATGGGGCAGTGCTGAGCACCTCAGGGAGGTGAGCACCTGCTGCACGAAAGGGAGCTGCTGTTATTTCACTCCTTAACCCCACCTCAAGAAGAGGTGACTGATACTGCACCCCCCTTTCAATTACAGATCTCAAACCTCAAACACCAGCTGCAGAAGCGGTCCAAGCATGCTTCCAGGGGGGGTCCTGATAGGGATCACCACCAGCTGCACTCTGCCAGGGGCCCTGCACCAGGGGCCACGCAGGTACTTCTAAGAAATGTGCTTTGCTGTACCTCTCATTTTTTTGGGGGGGGTCACCTGGATATTGTCAAAGCTAGGAACTGCAGTGCTTATTCATCTTGAGCTGACTTTATGGGCAAGAGGCAGGTTGTATGATTTTGGGGGGGTTCTGAACTGCTGAGCATGACCAATTTTGGCAAATGCACCAGTAATTAAAACCACTCAATCCAGGTAGCTGCTCCACGGTCTCAGCGCCTGACTTGTGATTCTTCCTCAGGTGTCTCCCCATGCTCCCCTCAGCCGGATGACCCCCCGCCTCCGCCACAGCGTTGAGGGTCTCAACCTGGAGCTGGAGGGGGTCTTTGTGTCAGAGAAGCCTGAAGATCAGTGCTCTGTAGGTTTTAGACCCACCTGCCATCCCCTCCCTCCCTACGGGCAGTGGGTTTGGGATCTGTGCCTGTGTCCTGTGACCGCGATGGGTTTTGCTGCTTAGCAGCTGATGGGGACATCAGCCTGGATTATGAATTGGGCCGAGTACTGGGACATGGTGAACTTTGTGGGATGTTTTAAGTCCTGTAGGCTTAATTTGGTGTCCCGCCTGTGTGGAACATAATGCTTGGGTACTTTTCCCGTAGGTTCTTGACATTCCCGATGGACACAGGGCACCCGTGCCCATGCAGAGATGCAGCAGTGGCCCCCAGAGTGACCCCTCTCCCTCCCCTCGCCCCCTGGGAGATACTTGTGAGTTATTCAGTCACTGTTTGTCCTCCCGAGCCCCATGCTGACCTTTGACCGTAAGTTGTGCCTCTTCTCCTACTCTCCAGCCCTGTGCCCGTCGCCTTCGCCACCCCCAGTGGGCACAGGCCCGTCCGCATCCCCTCATCCCAAAAAGACCTGTGCGTTCCAGAGGGAGCCACCCGAGGGATGTGAGAGGGTGAGGGTCTGCGAGGAAGCCCCGTAAGTCAGTCTGTGTTCAGTCACGCACACCCGTCTGGGTATAACTGGATGCACAAAGCACACTGAAATCTGTATCCCCAGCTTCACGGCCGAGTGTTGCAAACTGAATAGCAACATTGCATAAGGCTTCCCCCTAGTGGCGCTCTCAACATCTGCATGCACCTCAGTGCTGTAATCAACAAGGCAAAGGATGAGACCGGTCATTTCGGGACAGTAAAGTCCTCCCAGACAGGCATTATGTCAGAAAAGCAGAATTAGACTTTCCTTGCTCCATTTTTGGAGAAATTTTCCAGAATTCCAAGGTTTTGGAATTTAATGGTTTAGTTGATGGGTGATACAGCTTTGGGGCGGCATGGTGGTGCAGTGGTTAGCACTGTTGCCTCACACCTCTGGGATCAGGGTTCACGTCTGCGCCCAGGTT
>JAAGVU020000044.1:13704082-13751031 GCA_011763525.2 Mormyrus iriodes | reverse complement strand
GTTCCCTGCCTTGCGCCCGCAGCCTCCGGGATAGGCTCCGGACACCCCGCGACCCGAAATGGAATAAGCGGTTCTGGGAAGTGGATGGATGGGATGGATGGTGATACAGCTTTCTGTTTCCCTGGGCCCTTGAACTCAACAGACCTGAAAAACACACCAATGAACACTTAGCCTGTCCCTAAAGAAGTCCAGTTCATTTGCTTACACATCTCTGACTTTTATTTTCCTGTTTCTGGAGGATTTGAGTGTGGTCATTTAGGGGGACTAATACCAAAGTACCAAAAAACTACCCAAGCTGGTTTGGTACCATAAGTACTGGAACTTTTGGTACTGGTACTTGACCGGAAGTCAATGGAAAAGGGAATGTACCAAAATACAGTACCTGGTGCAGTGGAAACACACCCTTAAACCTAACAAATGATTAGTTGTTTGTCATCCTCCTAAAATGGGTATTGTGGGAAGATTTGTAAGCCCAACTAGATGGGGTCTTTCTGGGAGGTTCTTGTGGCCATAGCCACCTGGAGAGGTGGAAGCTGCAGTAAGCAGCACCCTTGAGTAAGTGTGTGGTCTTTGGGATTGCACACCTGTGGTTCTCCTGCTTAGTTTTCTCCTCCACTTGCCTCCCACCAGCTGTCCTGGTGTTGCCCAACTGTTCCTCCACTCGTGTCCCGACCCCAACAAGGTGAACTTCACACCCCACAGGGGCTCGGCATTTTGCCCCGTCAGCCTGCTCAAGCCCCTGCTGCCCTCCGTGGACCTCCTGTTCCGTGGCCTGTCCGTATCCCCCGTCACAAGCCGGGCCCCAGCCGACCCTGGGGCAGGCGGAAGTGTGGGTCCCTTCCCAGACCCTGCCTGCACCACTGCCGTGTGACCAGAAGGAGCCCCCTGGGAGGGAGTATCCAATGAAAGTGTTCATGGGAATGCAGCCAGGAAGAGGCCAGCAGCATTGGATCACCACAGTGCAATGCCTGGAAGGCTCAAAGGTCAGCTTGAGATTGGCTCCTGCAGATGCATCATGGGGGGAAAAAGTAACAAGACTCCATTACTACATACCTGTTGCGGTGCCAGGCTCTGAGGCAGGCCACCATGCCCTCTGAGTGCTAAAGGTGCTCGACAGCCTACGGGATCATATCAGATCAACAGCAGAGAGTGTATCCCATTTCAGATACCCACATGTCCTAATTGGTAGCTTGGTGGGAAACGAGAGCATTCTCCTTTTGTCCCTTGTTTTTGAATGTGTTTTTTTAATGGTGGGGGATATTTCATTTCAGTCTGTTCCTGGCTGGTTACTAAAATCTATCCCTTATAGAGCTGCCTATGAAGTGGAATATTTCTTGCCTGTAAAACCCACTCGCCTTACTTCACTATATAAATGAATATATGGAGCTGGGAGGGCAGGAGGACATTCCCAGCTGCATCTTTGTAGTGCATTTACATGCTCCAACGTGGGACTGAATGTGTGCTTCAGAAGAAGCTCATGCCTGAAGGCATGCGGATGAGATGTTGGACTTACTCAGGCTTCCTGACCCCTCACTGCTGGTCCCCAGTCAGTGTGTCTGCTGGTCAGTCTGCTAGTGGATTTTTTTTTTTTCTAGACAATAGAAAGATCTTTCCTGTGCTGAATTTAAGATGGTTGTCAGGTCACCGTTTTAAACGTGATTGTTGGGCAAAGTATTTTAAATAGCAGGTGCCTTTCTATTTAGCCTGATGTATATTGCCTAATCACATTTAGCTGATTTGAGTGAAAATTGAATTTGTCATCTACAGGTTAAACTTTGACTGAAGGTCATGTCATATGATAAAGTGATGTGACCAGTCCAAACACTTTAACGCATAGAAACTGGTTTCTTTGTGCTTTTTTCCAACTATGGGATGCTGAATACTCTTTTTGTGTTTTGCTTTGGTAGGTCACACAGTGGATTAGAGCACCGCTGTTCTAATGCTTTAAGTGTTAAAAAAGCAAATACAGAATTGTATTGAATGTGATTTTTCGAGGTTTTCTTAAGAATGACTGATAAGAAAATGAATTGAACACAGTTCGAGTGCATGCAGTGCATTGACGTTCACGGCTAATGTTATATAGCCTATATGGATGTTTTGTTTACGGCGGATTAATTTACTTACATTAAATTATACTGCCACCACACTTTACCTCTTTTCTGTGTGTCTGTTTATGTAGTTCATTAATCAAATTTTGTTTGAAGCTTATGGTAATGCGGATTATATTACCTCGAGCCTACACGTGTATTTAAGGGGTGTGCCTAACATTGAAGGCCACGCCCATCGCCTAAACCCAGCCTTTAATTCTGCCCCAAGTTGCCTTATTTAGGCCAATGAAGAACATCCACATCCTCCGACGAAAAATCTTAAGCGACTACTTGCGCTGAGGACCTTTAGCTTCTCGAGGTGACCGTGTACAGTGCCAGAAAAAAAATCAGACTACAGCGCTTAAATGTGATACTGTAAGTAGTTGTGTCCCGCTCATGGTGGAAAAATAAAGCTGTTTGCCAAAATATTGCTTTTAGCACCGACGTTTTGTGTTTGGCAAATTGAACATCCAGAACAATGTCCATTGAGATGCGTATATTAAAGCTGATAAAATGTGAGTGGTTGGATTGAATTCAATTTGGGCGCTCGTCGATGTAGCGATAAATATACACTGTGCACTGCATCCGACCTATTAAACTATTTAATGCAGGCAAACTTAAAGGAATGCCAGACGCTTTGGAAATGGGTCCTGACTGGTTTAACGGTGACGTCGCTTTACTCTGCATGAAAACAGCGCCTTTCCCCGGGAGGAAAGCTAGAGCCTGGGCAACACTAGTGGGGACAAATAGTGACACAAGGGAGAAGGAGAAGAGCTGCACACCTGGAGCACCAGGGTTACGTAATTTTGGGTATATTATAACGAGGCGTGGGTGTGAATCACGGCAGCTCATCGGCGATATATCTCACTTCATTCGAATTCCCTGCCATTAAGACATCCGTGCGTGGGACCAATTAGTAAGGTGGTTATATTTTAGGACTTCGAGGCGAATCGCCGGGGAATCCCAGCAACGGGGACCTTTAAGTGGACCCAATCTGAACCCCCGTCTGGGGTAACGGCTCCACCATTTCCGGGATCGCATCAGTGGTGAGAGTGGAGCGGGACGGGGCACTGAGGAGTGCGGGCAGCGGGACTGTGTCGGTGTCCATAGACGGGTTGCTGGAGGACGGCATGGCCGCAAGCAAAGGAAGCAGCAAGGCGTCGCTGCTCCAGAACGAGCGAGTACGGCTCATCGTCTGCTTCCTAGGAGTCTTCGTTTGTTATTTCTATTATGGGATATTGCAGGAGACCATGTAAGTCATCCGCGGCATTATTCAGCTCCATTCAGTGCGCTAAAACGTGTAGCATAATGATAATGTAAGTGTAGGAAACGGTGGCGGAGTGAAATGTCAGTGAATCTGCCGGATGGATCTCTGTAACTTACCTCCATCCTTTATGTGACTAGTCTTTATAACAACACTTAAGTAGGATGTTTATTTTAAAGTATGGGAGGAGATTGATGAGTTAATTGTGCATAATTTGGTGACGGTCTTGTGTTTCGGAAAGAATAGAGTTTGATCACTCGGTGCTGACATAACGGGAGCACTGTCCGCCTGTTTGGGAAATTGCCCTATATTTGCTTATTTTAAAGTTTACTTACTGAGATTCCCAAGGATCCAATGTAAAAACGCAGAATAATGAGTTTGTTGGTAATGGGATGTTTTAAGGAATAAGGGCTCTACCAGCAATCCAGGCTGATGGCATCGCTGTTATTTTTGTTTTGCCCGGCCGCAGTCTCTCACTCTCTCGTCCTGGTTGTTGATTTTGTCCAGTACTAGGGGCGAGTACAGCTATGGGAACAAGAAGGAGAAGTTCAGATTCGCCACCACCTTGGTCTTCATCCAGTGCATAATTAATGCTCTCTTTGCTAAGATATGTAAGTAAACTGCTCCCTCTACTACAAGGAATACAAGTTAGGCCTGGTCTCTCTGAACACCGCATGTTCTTTTGGGTCAATGTAACCGTTTTATCGATCGTTCTTGAAACAACTTTTTGCCGGATGTGTTTGAGAAGCAAAATGATCTGGCTGTAAAACGGGTTGCAGACCCTATGCTTACAGGAAACGCCTATCCTTCTAATTGCTGTCTTTAGCTTTCCACACACTCCTCGCTATAATTATTATGGGTGTGTGTTTCCTACAGCCAAGGCAGCCTCTCTGGCCTTTTACCTCACAGTCCACCGTGTTTGCAGTCACATGACATCCGCTGGGTTTTACTCGACTGTCTGTGCTCTATGCAATAATACGACTTTGCATCTCTTTCTTACACGTGCTTTGTGTTTTTTGGCCAGTGGTCACAGAAAGGTGGCTCTGCTCCACCCTTATCTGTTGTAAGGCAACGCAAAAAAAAACACCCACAACTTTTAAATGCTTTTTTTGTGCTCCTATGAAATTTTGACAGACCTTTCTGTGGTTAATGCCTGTATTTCTCATGTCATGACAATGAGTTTCTGTGTTGAGTACTTTGTGGAGTACAGTGGCCCTGCCGTGCTTAGTGACATAAACAGAATTGTGTTCTGTCCTTTTGTAGTGATTCAGTTCTTCGAGCGCTCCAAGCCTGACCACACCCAGAACTGGCTCTATGCAGCGTGTTCTCTGTCCTACCTGGGAGCCATGGTGTCCAGTAACTCCGCTCTGCAGTACGTCAACTATCCCACCCAGGTCTGCTTGCTGCACCCGCTACACTTACTGTCTCAGGGAGGGGGGGCTGTGCATATCTTGGGTTTCTTTTCTGGCCAGTCTGCTGTTATTTGTCTCATAGTTTCCCTGGAATTACTGGAGTCCAGTGCATCACCTGGATCAGGGGCAGGGAACCTGTTTTATGGAGCGCTGCTGTGGGTGCAGGTTTTTGGGATGACCTCTCAATCGGCCAATAACAGTAGGTCCGCAGGACTGCAGTTGAGAACCACTGCTTTATTACTGACTGATTTTGAGAGGTCATCTATGAAACCTGCACCCAGACCAGGTCTCCATGGATCAAGTTCCTCACCCCTGACCTGGATATTTGCTGTCTTGGAGTTTGTCGTCATACTAACCACTCCACCTAGATTCAGTTTGATTTAAAAAAGCAATTAAGTAAGCTGGATTTACAGTGAATTGCGGTTTTAAGAGGTAATTGCTTCCAATGTCCCTTCAGTAACTGTTTGTGTGTGTGTTACCCCCCCACTCCTCTGCTAACATATTTGGGGAAGCTCTCTATCCAGATATTGCACATGTGCATCATTGTGTCAGTAGCGGAATGATGATGTATTTGTGTGAATGCAGCGCTCCAGGAGTTCAGTTTACCGCTGCCTTGGTGTCTCCCTGAGCCAGCTTTGCTCTGCATCTGTGTACCGCCCCCTCACTCCCCACCCCGCATCCGCTTCGTTCCGTTCCTAGTTCCCCGGCTTCTGTTATACCCATAGGCTTCCTGTGTGGTGGCCTGACTCTCCCCTTTTATTGTCCCCTCATTTCAGGTTCTGGGGAAGTCCTGTAAGCCCATCCCAGGTAGGTGCCAAAAGCGTGTGTCCGTATGTAGCCACACATCCAGGTTCCGTGTGCGCTGGGGTTTCACATTGACCCTCATAACCCCACCCCAGCAGAACCCAGTTTCTTATGGAATGGAATTAATTTATAATTTCATTTTTTTAATTTTTTTTTTTTTTTTGAAATTTTAAGATTCCTTTTAAAACTTGCCCGGACAAAAACAAAACCTGTACAGATTGTACAAGTAAATGAAAAATTTTAACAATACAGAATCTTATTTTCATTATTCACCTCCCCTCCCCTTCCCCAGAACGAGGGTGTTTTGTTTCACTTGCACCATTCCCCCACAGCAGGTACCATACTTCTGATCCTTCAAGAAAGTACCAAACGGGCTGGACAATGTACGATACATGTTAATGCCCACCTCATGTGTTCTGCACATGCTGTTCTCACATCGTTAGTCAGCTAGATTAAGATCAGGTTTTTCCTTGTCTTCAGTTCTGTACGGACATTATAGCTCAGGGAGTATGTTTTGCTAAAACATTTTTACTGTATCATAGGAAAAAAAAACTTAGAGTTTTGCAATTGTAATGATTATTTCTTTTCAAGATTACCTAGTATATGTTTAAATATGTTTCGTTTACCTCTGCTGCTTTTGCATGAGCGTTACATGTGTCAATGAGACAATTATTTTCATCCTTGCTGTTTAAATCACTCCTAGACGGGTTTGTGAGAAATTTACATTGAATTCCTTTTTTTTCCTTTGTAAACATCCTAATAATTATTACAACAGTCACATTGCGATATTTGAAAATTTCTAATCCAGTGCTGTCCTACTTTATTTAAATACTTTATTTCTTACCCTGCCATCCTGATCCTGTATCTCTTCTTCCGATCAGATCGCAATGTAAGCTGAGATCTTTTTGTTCACGCGTCCATCGTTACTTTTTTTAACTTTAATTTTTCGTTGTTCTTTGGGGTTCGTAACCCTTTTCAAGATGGCGGTTGTACTGTATTTCAGAAGCAGGCTATTTGCATAACAGATTTGACAAAGAAAGCGTTTCATGTCCCACCCCAACGTACTGAAATACCAAAATAGTTCCCCAGTTGGTTTGGCACTTTTGGTACCGGTACTCGACCATAAGTCAATGGAAAACGGAAAGTGCCAAAATTACGGCACCTGGTGCCGTGGAAAAGCGCCCTGGTTGTGGTGGACTAGGCATGTGGCAAAGGCAAGAGGAATACATAGTCATAGTTATCAGCTGGATTTGCAGTTTTGTTTTAATAAAGGTGGGATGTTAATCAGAAATCAGCCTTATGAAATGCATATGGATATATATTTTTTTTTATCTTAAGCGGTGGCAGAAATGAGCATTTGGTAGTGAACAATGTGGCTGTCTCCTGTGTATTTAATTTTGTCAGTGACATAGTGTCACCCCTTTCCTCTTGCTGTTAATTGGTTAAGCCAGGCAGTGATTGACAGCACACACACCCTCTGTGTGGGGTGGGGGGGGGTTAGGCCACAGTTCTCCGGCCTCTGGTGTTTCATGCCCTTCATCAGAGCAGACAGTATCCCCTAGTGGTTTACCATCTCCCTTGACGTTGAACACCAGTACAGGCTAACACTGCTTCTAGCCATGTCTCCATAAGTGAAACCAATTTGCCTGAATTCTTTAAACGCTCTACTGACTATTACACCCCCCCACCCGCGCACTTCTCAGTATGCATAATCTGCCTTGCCCCCCTCACCTACTCCTCCACTGTGCAGTGATGATCCTGGGCGTGACCATACTGAGGAAGAAGTACCCTCTGGCCAAGTACCTGTGTGTGCTGCTGATTGTCAGTGGCGTGGCGCTCTTTCTCTACAAGCCCCACAAGGGTGGCGCCAGCTCTACCGACCACGTCTTCGGCTTTGGGGAAATGCTGCTGGTAGGACTCACTCGGTCCCCCTCCTGATGCTTTCGCTCCTTTTTTCCTCCCATTTTTCCTTTGTACTTCTCTGAGCCTTTATGATAGTCTGCTGAATATCTCTATTTACTTGAGTTTCTTAATTTAAGCCTGTATGAGGTCTGTGTGCCTGAACACAACCACTCGCTCCACCGCTGTGTCCCAGGTCTGCTCCCTGATGCTGGACGGTCTGACCGGCGTGGCCCAGGACCACATGCGTAGCCGCTACCAGACTGGACCCAACCACATGATGCTGCACATCAACCTCTGGTCCATCCTTGTGCTGGGAATCGGTGCGTTTAACGTTTAATGGCCGCCATCTCCTCCTGATACCCTCATTGATAGTTATGACTCATTTAAAGTGTCAGATTTAGTGCTGGTTAACAATATTCTCTATACTCCTACAATTTGGTTATCTCTTAGTGTATTGTACCCCTTCTATTTTTTCATATTTTTGTTTCACTGTAGACCAGGGGTGGGCAATCTTATCCGGAATGGGCCATAGTATGTGCGGGTTTTCGCAGCAGCTCCCTAATTAGATTAGTAATTAGAGGGCTGATTGGCTGAAGAGTCCTCACCCTTGGCTTTGAGTAGCTGACCTAAAGGTTATCCCAAAAACCTGCATACCCACTGGCTCTTTGCGGGTAAGGTTGCCCACCCCTGCTGTAGACATTAAAAACCTGCCGCTGTTCGTACTTTCAGCCACCAGGGGGCGTTTTCGCATCTCGGTGGGTTTAGCCTTTTGATGCCGGTTCTCGGTTTTTTTTTTTCTTTAATGGATGTGTAAAGATCAGCTGTTACCTGACAGCGGCTGTCCGCTCGCTCTCATTTGAATTTTAATGCAGTTTTTATTCCGGTACAAGCAGCGTGTATATGTAATGCCTATTTTTTTTTCCTTTTTGCCTGCTGTTTGTGTGCCGGGGCGCGTTCCGGCTGATATATTCAGCGCTGACATTTCCCATTTTCGGCGGCTGACATTTTGCGTTTAAGCGCTGACGGATAAAGTACCGCGGCGCGGTCTAAATAAAATTGCGACGATGCACGGCAGCATCAGCCTGTCTCTCCGGGAGGGCATGTTACTGACCCGGCAGAGAGGCTTGGAAATGCGCCCGGGAGCGACGCCGCAGCGCCTCAGTCCCGGTTTCTCTATATATGTCTGTGTGTGCCGTTAACGGCGTTTTTAATGTATAATTAAACGTTTGAGTTACATTTTCCACATTAATGTACGGAGTAGATTGAACAATTGCCGGTTACTGCTTGTCCTTATCGTCAAACTGGATCTTTTGTGAAGTACCATAATTCACAGGACTGTGCTGCTGCGTGCAGCTTTTAACTGCCGTAAATGTAAAACTAACTGCTGACATTTATTTCTGGAACCGTTAATGTGTGTGCTGTAATGACTTAACCGGTTTCTGTAAAATATTCTCTCTCAAATTTTTATGCACAAGTGCCAATAATAAGCCATATATTTTAACAGCCAGAGTAGATATTAGTAAAGTGGGAAAGTTTATTTAACTTTGGGATTATGGATAGCTATGTAGTGACTTTATCTTTTTATGGCCATTTGTGTGTTAACATTAGTTTTTCTTTGGCTTCTAAATAGTTTGGTCACTGTGGTCCAGATGCATAGAGCCCTCATTGTTCACTCTGCATTAATATTGCATAAACCCCTCCCTCATTGGTCACCTGACCCTTATCTTGTATTCTTATAGGTGTGCTGTGGACAGGGGAGGTATGGGATTTCCTCAGCTTTGCTGAGCGCTTCCCTAACATCTACTACAGCATTCTGCTCTTCGGCATCACCAGTGCCCTAGGCCAGGTGGGTCAAAAGTCACATGGGAACCCCTTATACATGTTTCTAAATAAGAACCTGGTGTGGTAGCTTGTATTTGAATTAGGCTCGTGGGAGCTTTCCTTACACAAAAATGTTCTCGGGCAGAAGGAAAAATAATTGGTTCAGAGAGAGAGCCAATTAAATTGTAGAGGAAGTGGGACCAAGACATCTGATTGGTTGGTCCCACTTTCTCTAGTTGCTTTGACCCACCTCTACAATCTGGTTATCTCTGAACATCATTTTTCCTTTCGACCTTCGGAACATTTTTGTGTAAAGAGAACTCCCATGAACATGATTTAGCTGCTAGTCTGCCTGGCACCTCATGGTTGCATTAAGAGTTGTACTTTTGTTTTTATGTGGATGAACTTTTCCCTTACAGACATTCATCTTCATGACTGTGGTCTTCTTCGGGCCACTCACCTGCTCCATCATCACCACCACACGCAAGTTCTTCACCATCCTTGGGTCTGTCATCCTCTTCGGCAACGTGATCAGCAGTCTTCAGTGGGTCGGCACCATCCTCGTCTTTTTGGGTAGGTGGCTCATTTGCCCCTTGGCTTGCTGGGCTGGCTTGCCCCCCCCTGTCGCTAATGTACAAATGGCCTCCAACTTTGTTTGTTTTGTGGTAGGTTTGGGACTTGACGCAAAATTTGGTAAAGGACCCAAGAAAACCCCACACTGAGGATTCTGGGAGAGCATGCCCCCTGCTGGCGTGAACAGTATGGCGTTCCAATGGATGGATACCCACTATTTAATGCTCCCTCCCCTCATCCAGTGGGATCCCCCTATGACCCTCTTGCACCACAGTCATCTCTAGACCTCTTCTGATGAAGGATGAAGGGTTGTCTGCAACTTTGCCCTCCACTTGAACTTGCGGAGCATTAGCTATACATGGTTGGAACCCCCCATGTACTCCACCTCCTCCATGCAATGGTACTCCCTGCTCTGTTGGGCAAAATATTTCCACAAAGTGCAGCTGGGAGTCGAAGTCCGTAACCGGAGGTTTACAAGTATGTTTAAACTAGCTCAGGACTTCGTCTCCCATTAGCATATTTTTCTGACATGTTTCTGATCTCGCCCCTCCCCCCTTACTAAATCGGTGCTTCATTGCCTGTTTGTGTCCGTAAGACAACTTTTAGTATTCTGTTGTTAGCTGGACAGAAAGTAGAATGAGCAGAGAGTCCCAGAAAATGTAAGGCAATGTACACAAGATAATAAAAGTACAGGAGACACCAGCAGTCTTTGCACTTAGTTGACATACTGTGTTTATATGCACCTCCCTTTAAGGAGATTGAGGGTGGGAGGCTGAATACATTTTTTAGCAATCATTACCACCATATTTCCCTGATAGGTTTTTAATTATTTGTCCTTTATGTCATCCTGAGCTAGTTGCTTTTTTTGTATTTTAACAATGGAGAAAACTGGTCAGAAAAGGGATCTCTTGGTTTTACTGTGCACAACCTGGTGTGTGTGTTTCAATTTTCTGAATAAGTACCTTTTTTTTTAATAATTTTCAGATTATGCCAAAAAGTGTATGATTGCCAGCATCAAGGTACATCGGCACTTAACTAAAGTGAAAATAAAAGATTGGATGACGTGTTGAATCTTCTGTGTTATATATGGGCTTGATGTGCTTGGTTTGGGTTTTAATGTGAATATGAAGCTGTTTACTGGTTACCAAAGTCTTTGTTTAAACCCCATCTGTACTGGGGGTGGTGGCCCAATGGTGCTGGATGCCACTCTCCCTCTTCTGCTGTGTGGGTACCTAGGATAGGTTAATGCTCAATTCATGAGACAATGAAATTTGGGAAACAGAAGACCCCTCAGCATAGGAGGGGACTATCGGATTAACGGCTTTTGTGGGGATGTGTTGGCCATGTGGCAAACTAAATTTCCCAGGTTAGCATGTGGACATGAGGCCCCGAGGGCATCCCAAACCAGAGAGGTTGCCTGGGATGTAAACTGTGGGTACAGGTGGGTTCATACAAAAGAGCACTGTGATCTCTGGCTCATAATCTGTCTGCATCCAGTGGCTGCCTGCCTCCCTTCTGCCGCTGGCGTGTCTGATCAAAAGAGCTATGTGCATTAAGCAGGAAATAAAATGCATTATACGAGATTAAAAATGTTTTGTTGCTTGGCTAACTTTTCACAAAGCGGCTTACAGTTTTTGCTCATTTATGCAACAGCATATTTCATTTGAAGAATCTTAAGTACTCTTTGAAGGTACAACAGCAGTCCTTGTGCAGGAATCATTATTAGTGACATGAGCTGATGAAATGAGATGGGTGCCATTTATTGAAGTGAGTACTGTACCATAGCAGGGAGGAGCTCCTGCCCACAATGAAACTCAGGACTCTGTGCCAGAGCAGAACATCTTAACTACAGCATAGGGCCCATTACTAAGACAGCTGGTTTATTTTTAGTCTGAGTTGCATCTAATTATAAGGAACGTGCAGAGCCTCCTAGCAAAAATTGTGATCCTTCATTGCACACAAACAGGATGTTCTTAATGCATTTAGACAGATATGAATTTATATTGGATACATTTTGTTTGAAGTAATGTGCAGTTTTATGAATCTATGTAACGACACTGAACTGAAACAATTAGAAGAAGTAGAAATATTGTCTACTGTTGGACAGGCAATATGAGGCGGAATTGTGCGTAAATCCCAGCTGTGGTTTTCCTAGCGTGTGCCTTCCAAATCAGCTGATTGCTGGCTTTTGGCCGTGAACATCCCAGATGGCGAGTAAACGTGTCAATTAATCCGGCATCAAAAATATTAATGGTGCAAAAGCCTTATTTTCTTGATGGCTGAAGGCCATTTCCTGCGTGTTCTTGAAATAGGATCAGTCATAAACGATCAATGAATGAAAATGGTGGAAAAAAATCATTATCAAAAACTATGAACAAGCTGGTGCCCGTATATCTCTGTGGGATGTAATGCGAATGCAGTAGTAACTGAGTAAAAAAATACTAAGGCTGTAATCATATATAATTATATCATTAGTATTCGTACTAGGGTAAATTAGCTACAAAGCCGCCGTAGATAAGGTTTCAGAAGTGAGATATTACCTATTTAACAGAAGACTGATTACCGTGATTAGCATACACAAGCTCGGAGAGATTTAGGTGTTCAAAACAGTGCCTGAATTAAAAAACAAATTAAAAAAAAGAAACTATAGGGTTATTTTGTGCGCAAAACTGAACACAAAAGTTAACACAAATATATATATTTTTTTATTTTATATCATATACTATCAACATTGTAGTAGAATAGTACTTGATCGTCTCAAAAAAGGACCCCGAGTCGGTCCGTATAACTAGGCACACTGTTGCTTCGTCCTTTTGAGGCCTTCTTTGAGTTGCTTGTTACTGTACATTTTGGAAGCGCGATCTTTATTATCTCCGCGAAAATGTCTCTGCTAGGTGTAGTTGGTCGTCAGATGAGAAATCACCCAGCAGTAAGTACAAATTTTATTAAGTCCGTGTGTGGTTATACACAAACAAAAACCTTTCAGAGTTTGGCAACGAAACGGACCTTATGATGATTTTGTGTAACGAGCGTTTCACAAGATTTAGAAGCGCTAAAAATACCAGGTTTAAGTTACTTAGACTTTAATCATAGATATTTTTAAAATTATGTTTTATGCGTTACCATCGCAGAAAACTTGTTAGTTGTCTAATAAAGTTATGCCATTAATTCACGTCGTCATTAGCTATTCGACGAACTGAATCGAGTAAGGTGGGTATCGGTCTCGCTTGCCTGTGTTATGTTGGACAAAAGCCTTTGCTACATAAATATATAATACATTCAGGTAGGAATCTAAACGATTCTAAAAATTGCTTGAAGCTACTCATTTTACGAATTTGTAAGTACGAATGGCTAATTTGATCAGCTAGTTGGCTACTCGCGAGCAGTCACGTGAGAGTAGGACCCGAGTCCCAGAAAAGCGCCTGGAAGCGTCCAGAGGAAGCACGGGACTCAGGGCTGCTTCTCCCGTAAGATTATACATGGGTAATAGTGCCGAGAAAAGGATAATCAGTCAGTGCGTAATGTCAGTGAAGTAAGTCTAAACGGCATACGGCGGCCCCATCTACTTTGTATTTATGAAATGGTATTGAACAGGTGGTTATGCGCATGTTTAACCGTTTGGTTTAGGCACGAATTTATAGTTTGAGGTATTATAATTAGCGATATGTTTACAGCACGTGTTATTGAGGTTCTGTTCATAACAATTGCAGCGTTCCATTTAAAACGTACAGTGAAATTTATCGCGTTTTCCATGTGGTGATTGGATTCTAAAGTCTCTGTCCCTCATAGCTGATCCCGCTTTTTATGTTCATCGGAGGCGGGACCACAATGTCCCTCCTGTATCTTGCCCGTCTAGCCCTGCGCAACCCTGATGTCTCGTAAGTGTTTCTCCGGGTACTGTGCTGCGAGTGCAGTGCACTTCACTTGTCTAAGCCTGTATTAAAAAATACAGATGTAGATTCTGACACTGTATTTAAAACATCTTTGAGATGATTCATTAGAAATGTTAACTTTGCAGTTGGGATCGCAAGAACAATCCTGAGCCCTGGAACAAGCTGGGCCCCACTGACCAGTACAAGGTATGAACATGCCCGTAACTGTACTGTCACTATGGGGGGTGGACATGCAATACATCTACGAAGTTGTACAAGCACCTTCACCTGATCTGCATCATTTAGACAAGCCAGTGCTCATTGCTTAGGCTATGTATTTTGGTTTATGGTGTCCACAGGCATAATTTTGGACTCTTCTGCTTGGGTAAACTTTGACTTGCTAGACCCCCTACTGGCCAGTTTTAGTATGACTGCTAAACTTACTGTTCAGCATTAAGAACTGCTAATCACTGGATAGTCTTATATCGATCTTAAGTTATTGGAACTGGTGACTTCATTCACTTGGCATTATTGCCATTTCAATAATGGGATGAAGATGGCATCAAATTTGGGTATGCTTCTTTTTGTGATTCCTGTCACTCTTGGTATAAATCCCGTTAATTTATATTGCTGGTCTTTACTATGCTTGCGGTCGTATTTGGTGCTCAGGATCACAGTATTTCCTGTGTGTTTCACTTTGCAGTTCTTCAGTGTGAATACGGATTACAGCAAGTTGAAGAAGAACGGCCCTGACTTCTAAGCGTGGCCTATTCATACACCCAACATGCGGATAGACCACTGGTGCCTGGAGAAGCCGATCCGCACAGTCGCCATCATGACAGTCAACCCAATGGATGCAAGAAGCAGACCACACAGTTATCCCTTAGTCTTATCCCCAGTCTGGAATGTTAAATGGGTCATTTGGACCCACAAATGATTTTCTACCTTTTATTTATGGTTGTCTAGCAATAAAATTAAGAGGACAGCCACCTAATTATGCTAGCAGAGTTGTGTGTTTGTCACTGGGAAAGTCTGATCTAATTTCTCCTAAAATTTAAGCTTTGTCCTTGTGTTAAAATCTGTAAAAGAACATTAGTTGAAACTGTCAATTATTAGGTCAACAATTCATCAGAGAGAGAGACCCCGTTAAGAGGTGTTTGCAGTAGTTTTCTGAATGTGATTTGATATTAAATTGAAATGTGTAACGTTTAATTGTAATTTGAGTTGCTTACAGTGCTGGATGACCCAGCTGGAATTTATTAAGAATAGAGAAAATAAGGGATTCAAGTTGAATGTGACTGAAATGCACGTAAATTTAACACCTTTGGAGTTAAGCAAGTCATTGGATTAGTGGTTCCATCGAGGCTGGTTATTTAATCAGTGTTAAGGGAAAATGAGATGATTCACCAGCTCTAGAAGGACATTGCTGTGTGTCTTTGTGTTGCTGATAAGCAAGCAGTGAAGGGGTTTTGTGTGGGTGTGGAAACATCCAATGGGGTTAGGAGAACTTATGCTGGTAATTTTAACAATGTTCTGTTTGCTGAAATGTGATGTTTTGTCCATTTTCGGACAAACAGAAGGTAGAATGATCACAAATAGATTGGCTGGAAGCTTGTGGCTATTGCGTAAAAGTTCAATTTTTTAGAGGTCGGTTTTTGGCAAATGCTGTCTGATCCCCTGTCAGTCACCCGATAAGTATATATGTACTTCATCCTCTTGAAAATCGATCTTGGGCAGAAATGTGTTCGGGTTGTAAATGTCAGCAGGTAAACATGTAAGTCTCCCAGGCCAAGAGGGATCCGGAAATGCATGCGTGAGAATGTCAAGCAAACCTTGTGTGGGAGATAAATTCTTACCCACGCTCACCCACCTGCAAAAAAGGGTTAGACCGTTTAACTAAACAGAAGATGGTCAATATGCATTGAGGAAAAAGAGTGGTTTGCATTTTTAACCATTTTAGGCAGAAGATAACTGCAGGATGCATTTTCTCTTTTGTGTGCATTTTTTGCTGCATGGTACTGATGTTTTATGATAGTCTTGTGGATTACTGTGTCATTTAATTTCTCAGTAGTAGAAAAGTTCTGGCTTGGTGTTCGTTAATCCTAGAATCGGCGAACCCCTGTGGACAGGCAGATGTCGTGATGAAAAGCTTCCCTGTGTGTCACTGCCTCTGGCTCACCCTGATCCAAGCTTCCTGAACCCTTGGAACTGGCCTGACCCCTTCATCTTGCTGCACAAAACATCAGGTGGAAATAATGACCAGAGGAGTGGGGGGGGGGTCTGGAGTGTGACATGCTATGGCTACACCAGAGGCACAAAGATGCTGTTACTCATTTTTAACAGCTGAAACCGAGAACACTGTGTTTGACAAAAGGTATCTAATGCTTTCCATGCAGCGTTTACGGTTAATTAAGGTTACAATGAGCCAGAACAGCTATAGTTCGTGAAATGATCTCTGCCTATTGACCTCTTAGGACTCATTGTGTGTTAATCTTCACCACCCCAGGCACTCGGGGGGGTACTGCCACTCCAGGACATGTTAGTCCGGAGCATTGTTCACAGCTCGTCCCCCATGTGTTGAGTTCAACACTCGCAATCAATTTGTCTTGCTCTTCTCTCATTGAATATTAAATACTTGCTTCGTCACTGAATGTGTCCTTAGAGATTTGGTATCTACGTCACCACCCATGCTAAGATTATAAACTTGGCCACAGAGACATGGCTGCCCCACCCTAAGTGTGAGATTGCTCTGAACGATCACCAAAATCACCCCTCCATCAAGTTTCCTGGCGCCTGTTTCCGCAGGACCATCCGCCCTCATTGGCGAGCCTCGTTCCCCTACATGTCCGCATGTCCCATGGGAGAACTCATAAACTGGAATGAACCAGATCCCCATGCTGCCAGTATTAAGTGAAAAATTGAGTCGGTGGCTGGCTCTGTGGGCTTGAAGGAGGAACGGCCCCAGATCTTCAGGCTGCGTGACAGCCTCGCAAGCTTCGGAACACGCTGTTAATAAACCGGTACAACAGTGATGTCTTTTTCAGGGTGGCTTTCTCCTAGGAAGACCCCTGGGGGTCTGAAGATTAAATGAAGCTGACCTCCATCCTCCACACCTTCCTCTACAGCAACGCAGAGCACCTCCTAGCTCTGTTAGCAGCAGCTGCATTTCAATGCTCGCTTCCACCCTCTTGTGGGAGAAAAGCAGGTCAAAATTTAAATAGCGGGATGTGGAACAGCTGGTGGGGCCCGTCGACCAGGCGCTTGATGAAAAATGGAAGCGCAGCGGCCCTTCAAAGGCGAGCCCTCCCCCCTCCCAGGCTAACGGCAGCATCCCCACATGGCCCCACACACACACCGGGGCTGGAGTACAGCACCTCGGCGCCACACAGTGGCTGCTCGTTAGCGACCACTCGTTAGCACCTGTGGACTGGACGTGCAGGCAGCTGGCATCATTAAACTTCAAACCAGCCCCTGCTGGTTGGGGGGTGGGGGGACTGTGCCTGTTTGTGATCCTGGTGAGCTCACCCACCCCCCCCAAACTGAAAATAAGGGGCACTGCTTGATGATGTGTTCATTTGTGATTCATCCAACATTCTGCAACAGAGCCCTCTCTACCATAAATGACTGGCCTTAACTTAGAGACAATTTCCCACTGTTTTTTCCACACAAACCCTTAGCACAGTGTTGGAAGATAATGAGACATACAAGAATTCAAGAGATTGGATCGGAGAACGTCTATTGGGATGTTATTAGGTCCATGAATTTGGGTCCTGATGTTAAAATGTTTAAGATACCACTGATGGGTATGGTTGTCTGCTTTCTCCGTGGACAAAAACAAAAATCAAGCATAGCTCAGATCTCGAGGGTCCTAACAGAACCAGGAAGAGAAGCAGAGACCAGTCTTGCCTTTTCGCATAATCCCAGAAAAGTCCTTTTTTTCCTTTCAATGTGCTGTTTCTGGTGACGTTGAGTGACCCAATAAGTCCCGTCATGCCCTCACTCCCCCCGAGCTCCTGTTATTTATGAATGGCTTCACACAAGCGACCTGCAAAAGATGCTGCTCTGCGCTTGAGCCCTGCAGCTGCCAGTATGTTAGCCAGTGCCGTCATCAACGATCAAACTTGCCCTTTGAAGCATTAAAAAATCTATTTAAAGTCCATAACTAATCAAATTAAAAACTGCGAGTGATTGCTGAAAAAAATTATTTAAAAATATCAACTCTCCACTAACTCAACTGAAGGTACGTACCTTTATCGTATAAATATTCATATTCATAGATAAAATGCTGACTTTGTTAGGTCTGCATAGGGCCGCCCCGTGAAGCTCCAGGAACAGACGCGATGCAAGTCATCGTCTTAGAATAATTATGCAATCTATCTCTGCCCTGTTCCCTTTATATTTAAGAGTTTATTTCGTGGAAAAACATCAACCTGATATTAATTTGTTCGCAAAAATAGGAAAACTTGACTTGCAGCATCATAATTCACCACCACCTGTTATTAGGAACATTTTAGCTTTAATCCCTGCGCATGTCCCAAGAATTTCCGTGCCCAATTTTATAAGAAACACTTTTGTAAAATACTCACACTCAGAAACAAGCTGTTATTATGAGATGTACAACAAAATGTACTCATTGATGTAAAATGTTCAGAATTTTTGAAGGCAGACTGGGAATTAAGAAATGGCCCGGGGAACATTTATATTCAGCGATCTACAGAAGGAAAAATAGTTTGCTGAAATGGGTGATGCAGGTCATTTCTTTTACAGACACCGACCCGCATGTAAACTGTATCGGAACAGAGCGGGATCCAGTTTGTCACCTGCAAAACAGGACGAAGGAATACACTGGGTAGCTACATATTAGACGGGAATGCATTATTAACTAGTTTTATGTTTTAAAAAATAGAATTATTGTATATCAGTATGTGGATCGAGCAGTCGGGACACGATCGTCAGTATAAATCCCACCGCTGACCCTCAAAACCGCCAGAGGCACTTTCTTGCTTTAATTGCTTTTTGGCTCGCTCCGGAGTCACGTGGTGCCGCTCCTAGCATACCCAGGCCAGTGTGCCAACAGGACTGCACATCTGTGCAAATCCAGTACAACACACTAAATACAAGCTGGGTGATGTTATTCTTCCCAACTCATGACACTCACTATTGATATATACAAATATTATTTACTATGTTTTACATACAGTGCACTGGAAATTCAATGAAGCCGCCTGTAATTATATTGCCTTGTCGCGCAGGTAAATCACGTGTGTTTATCTGCAGCTATTATAACTGAAATGTATTACCTGCTTCTTAGAGTCTGTAATATTCATTTTCTGTTTGTTGTGGTCCCTCTTGGCAGGACAGCCAGCTTAGAGTAAGCTCCATATGTTCCCCAGGGTTGGTCCCATCACGCTATAGGCCCCCAGAGGGAGAAGGGGGGCAGAGATGGAGGAAAACCAGTTCCCTCCTCCACCTGGCAGATAGACAAGACTCTTACAACCCCGTTTCCAAAAAAACTAAGTTGGGACACTGTGTAAAATGTAACTAAAATCAGAATGCAATGCTTTGCAAATCATATAATCCCACATTTAATTGAAAATAGAACAAAGACAACATATCAGATGTTGAAACTGAGAAACTTGATTGTTTTATGACAAATATATGCTCAATTTGAATATGATGCCAGCAACACGTTTCAAAAAAGTTGGGACAGGGGCATGTTTACTACTGTGCTGCATCACCTCTGAAAATGTTTGGGAATTGAGGAGACCAGTCGCTGGAGTTTTGAAAGTGAAATGTTGTCCCATTCTTGCCCGATATAGGATTTCAACTGCTCAACAGTTTGGAGTCTCCTTTGTCATATTTTTTGTTTCATGATGTGCCAAATGTTTTCAATGACTGACAGCTCTGGACTGCAGGCAGGCCAGTCTAACATCCGGACTCTTCTACTATGGAGCCATGCTGTTGTAATATGGACAGAGTGCGGTTTGGCAATATCTGCTGAAATGTACAAGACCTTCTCTGAAAGAGGCATTGTCTGGATGGCAGCATATGTTGCTCCAAAACCTGTATATGTCGTTCAGCATTAACAGTGCCTTCCCAGATGTGCAAGCTATTCGAACAATGGGCACATTATGCACCCCTATACCATCACAGATGCTGGCTTTTGAACTGTCTGCTGATAAGAAGCTTGATCGTCCCTCTCCTCTTTAGCCCGGAGGACGCGGCGTTCATGATCTCCAAAAAAACATTTGAAATTTTGATTGGTCAAACCACTAGACATTTTTCCATTTTGCCTCAGTCCATCTTAAATGAGAAGACAGTGGCGTTTCTGGATCATATTTAGATATGGTTCCTTCTTTGCATGGTAGAGTTTGATCCTGCATTTGTGAATACAGCGATAAACTGTGTTCACAGACAATGGTTTTTGGAAGTGTTCCGGAGCCCATGCAATGATTTCCACTATAGAATCGTGTCTGTTTTTAATGCAGTGGTGCCCGAGGACCCGAAGATCACGGCTATCCAATATTGGTTTTCGGCCTTTTCTGTTGTGTACAGAGATTTCTCAGGATTCTCTGAATCTTTTAATGATTTTATGTACTGCAGATGATGAAATTCCCAAATTCTTTGCAAATTGCATTGAGGAACATTATTCTTAAATTGTTGCATTAATTACCTGCACAATCTTTCACAGAATGGTGAACCTCTCCCCATCTTCACTGCACAGAGACTCTGCCTCTCTGGGAGGCTCTTTTTATACCCAATCATCTTACTGACTTGCTGTCAATTAACCTAATAAATTATGAGATATTCAACCAGGTGTTTTGGTTTAGTATTACGCAACTTTTCCAGTCTTTTGTTGCCCCTGTCCCAACTATTTTGAAACGTGTTGCTGGCATCAAATTCATATCGAGCGTATTTGTCATTAAACAATAAAATTTCGCAGTTTAGACATTTTATATGTTGTCTTTGTTCTATTTTCAATTAAATACTGGTCTATATGATTTGCAAATCATTGCATTTTGTTTTTATTTACATTTTACACAGCGTCCCAACATTTTTTGAAAACGGGGGTGTAGAAGGACAGGGAAGGACAAAGGTGCTCACCCACCCAGCTGCTTTCCTTTTCATATTCTTGTGCATCGCCCAAAAAACTTTTCCTTCCCATTCCCTTATTTTTCCATCCTAAATGCATTGTAACTGGGTTTTCCAGTTTCGGTGATTTCTCACACTACATTTACGACGATTAACCCAAGTCATTTCGTATACGAATTCTTCGCAGTATTTGCCGCATAATATTTGACGCCGGCTACGTTTTTCACTCACGAAAGCTGACTTACCGGTTTGTGCAGTGCGTTTTACAGATGGTATACCTAATAATGTTACATTACAGTACACAGTGCTGCCTCTAGAGTGCGCTATGGCCACTTGAAATGTAGTCGCATAAAATTGTAGCCACTGTCTTGGCACAGACAATTACTGGTAGTTTATATATGCAGGGAGTACACGTGTCAGAAAACAATGGTTTTATATTTTGGACCCTTTAGCACTTTTGGGTGTATGATGTATAGAGTGTAGAGTACCAAACAGCAGACAAACAAAAAAAAACAAGTAACATATTCATGGGGAAATATACCCCTTTAATTCCACACCAGCGCCGTGCCGGTGGAAGGTCGAGGTCCGTGGCGCACCCTAGGCAAGCTTCACTGCTGGTGTTCTGACGAGTTGAGCTGCTTTGTCGAGTTAGGCTACCGTAACACTAATCGATAGCCGAGTTTGTCGATTCGAGGTATAACTGTCATTGTATTACGGCATCTTTATTTATGCGTTTTAATTACTAATATATTATTGACATTAAAAAAATGTTAAGATATAAAACTGTATTTAATAATATAGGGTAGCCAGTATGCTTCCAGTATAAAATGTTATAAGGGGAACCTGTTTTTATACTTTATTTTAACAGACACTTAATAATATAGGGTAGCCTACCTCGATAGCCCAATAGGTGGTGGAACTGCACATGCGCAGAAAGGCTCGATAGCACGTCTCGTTAGGTAGCTCAACTCGTCAGAACAACGGCGCACCCCGTGTCAGTTAAATTAAATAGGCTTGCTAAGTCGGCGCCCCCTCAGAAGATGGCGCCCCATGCGGCCGCCTATATCGCTAATGGGCTTACTGACACTGTTCGAAACTGACGTAGCCTAATAGCTGTTGAACTACGCGAGTGCTGGGTTTTTCAATTGCTCGTAAACCACACTTTGATTCCCTTAGCAGTCGCGACTTTAGAATGGGTCGCTGCTCCATTAACTTAATAGCTACATTGTCACCCTTAACTGAACGCCATAGAATATGGTGTTTACATGCCCTAAATCAGACATCTAACACTCAGTATCAGGAAACGTACAAATCATCCATATTGAATCACACCAGTCGTTATTATCATTATTGTTTAATCAAGCCGTTATCTTGAAAGAAACAGGTTTGTGAAACATAATCACCGAAGTCATTAAGCTGTGTCTTGGAGCGATCGCAGTAATAATGATAAAGCTGGCACGTGTTTCTCTCACACAGAGAACACCGTTGTGTCTTCAGCTCAAAAACCGACGGGATGAGATGCATGACCGCAATCGTTGTTATATTTATTGAAGAAGACTGTGTCAGGATGATGGTGAGCTGTCATCTCCTGGGTGTTGAGCGTGTTTTGAATACCTCACGTCGTGACACAGACTGGGCCTATATATGTCCCTGGAATGCAAAACGCTGTTTTCTTGACATATGGAGGTATTATATTTTGTTTGTTATCTATTTGGGGATGGTGCCTCCATATAGTCTTTTAACAGAAAGTTATTTGAACACACCGTTAAAATGCCCTCTAAACAAACTTAATTGTTAAAAAAAAATGAAAAAAGATACTCTAAATCATTAAATTGTATTGCTGCAAATTGGTGTTTTATAACTCAAGGGGATTTTGCATATTAAACATAATCGATGCAATCGATAAACAGCACCTCTTCATACAACGTGCTTCACAGGTAGCCCACCTATTTTGGTGAAGTAGGCCTATGTATTTTTTTTTTACTTGACCTAGCCAGCCCTTATTACAGGCAGTTGTCGTTTCATCCAAAACATCACTGTTAGTTTTACTAATCAGCATGTCTGTAGGCCACGATTTATTAAATTATTTATTTATTTTTGAATTTCAAGCAAGTACAGCAGGTTGAGTGAAGTGAAAAATATTAATCTTCTGCCTCGACGGACTGATGTCTTCAGAGACGGCGAAAAGAAGACAGAAACTCAAGCCCTCACTTCGCAATCCGTTTCGAGAAATAGCCAAGCAGTAACAGAAGCGATTACCGGTACACCAGAACCGCGGGGCTGCAGCGCCCGCAGAATACCAATCGCCGTTTTAAAATGCTATTTCTGTGTTTCACTCGCAATTTTCTTTTATTTTAACCCTGGTCCAAAAATCCGAACAATTCCTATGAATTTGTGCATTATTATTTCAGTGTTACCCTCCACGAGGGCAAATTTAAGCCTATTCAAGTAATCAGTTTCTTTTTGTGCCGATGTTGAATGTCGTCTATTTTTACACTTCGCCAACCAATTATGACTACATCTGTGTTAACCTATATATATATATATATATATATATATATATAAAACAAAATTGCAATAAGTGGTTGGCTGTCAAGTATTGTTTAACTTGGATCGTATTGCGACTTTGCAGACGTTATTACTGATGGTCATAAATGGATTTCGTATTGATAAAAACAATACTTTAATTTAGGAAAATCGCGTATGGACTGCCATGAAAACTGGAATTTAAAATATCGCCCGTTTCTCAAATGACGTAATTTAGCGTCTGATGAATTGTTCGAATAATTGTGTCTTGCGGTTCTAATGGCTGAGTATTTCGGTTTAATATCCACTAGTTCCGGACACCGCAACCACAGTTACATAACACTTCATTAAACGGAAAATCTAAAGGCGTGAATTTGAAATCATCCTGCTCTGGACCTCTGCCTCCAAATGTCATAAAGCAATATCTAATATCTAGATATGCATCAAGTATGGATTCACATCTTACTTCTATGATTGCATTAAAAAATGAGAAAATCTACCAATCTATTGTTTTAGGCTAATATGAAAAGCAGACACTATATACCTATATCAGCCTGCATAGATTTACTTTTGTAGCAAACCGGTTGCATCTTGCAGCTGACAATATGCTTGCCAACCTTATACAGAAGCCATGACAAGCATTTGTAATCAAACCTGCCGAATGTTTAAGAGCACTTTAATCTTTTTGCTAGTTACTGCACCGTTTTAGCTCATATGATCATTACTTGACACTCCTGTGGAATTTCCATGTTTCATTGCTTTGCATCTCTGTATGAAGTGCATAGGCTGGTTCATGGATTGGTCTTTCTCCACACTGTAACATTCTGGACTTGTGCCAAACTTCAGTTACCACTCATTTTCCTGTTTTGCTTCTCACAGCACCGTGACAAAAAATGCAGAAGAAAAATGAAGATTACATGAGTCAATCTAGATTATGCTTCTAATCAAGCACTTTTTCTCCGAGTGGCTGGTTGGGAGGAATCCTTCGGTTGGTTCACAGCAAGCTTGAAAAAAGGCTTCCCGACTGCTTCTGTTTACCTGTTTGAACTTGTCTGTTTTTGCAGTGCTGTTATCGTTGTGACCTTTCATGAACTGACTGACCTGAGCAACCTCAGTCTGAGGAACATGCCTCAAGATACCACATTCTGAGACAGCTATTAGGATATGCAAGCTCATTAGAGAAATGGGGAACATTTAGTCGTCCATGCAAACATTTTCCATGAAAGTCAAATCGTCATCATTCCTTCATTTTCATGTAACTGCTACCAAAGTTTGTGTGGGATTCTTGTAGCATAGTAATTAAAAATCTTATGGTGGCAGTGGATGGAGTTCCGTCAATTAAGATAAAGCATCTATTACTATGAAGGTTGCTACGAAGTAAGTGATGAGCTGGAGGCAAAGTATGCAATCCTCTGATCTCATGAATGTGGTACAAATGGGATCAGATGTTCAGGTGTCTCCAGGCAATTCACTTCAACAGAGAGGGGCAAGCTTGGGAAATGCATGGAAAGAGGGGGTACCGGAGACTCCGATGACAGAAGCAAGGGAATGTAGAGCAAACATACAGACAACAAACAAACACAAAATTTATGATTGAGGAACTGAATGAAATGATGCAGTAGTTGTTTTGATGTGGAGTCCTCCTGGGGCCAGATGCCTTTTGCCAGCTACTGACGTCACTGCAGTGTGGGGAATTGCATTGCAGTCTGCTGGGCAGCCCCCGAGCCAGCATCGCCCCCTTTTCCCCGCCGTGAGCTCACGCGGGAAGCTGCCGGAACTCGCGTTCCTCGTCCCTCCTGCCGTCTGAATTAATGATACCGCCGCGCGGGAGCGCGGGTTTTTCCACACGTGGCAGACTATGACTGCAGCACCGGGCAATATAAAATCCAGCATCTTCTTTGCCATCGTGGTTTCTACTGCGTTTAAATGTATTCACGAAGTGCTAGACTGCTGTAAAACGACCCCGTGATCGAGGAACCGTAACCCAGGCGACCTTAGCGACCGCGATGAAGGTTAACGTGATCGCTTTGATTTTAGCCATCCTCGCCAGATGTTTTCACTATAAATAGACAGCACATCCATTAAGGTGGAGAATGGTTGCCTAATTACTGTTGACGGAATAGATGAAACCCCCAGTTGAAATCATGCAAATACAAATAAGAACGAACGATGCCTGCTTTAAAAACATATCCCGCAGTTACGCCTTTAATCACGATTATTACTTTATTTACTGATTGACATAGATAATAACTGGGTGTTCGGCTGTATTGTACAAACGCAGTCAATATGCCAGCTTGATCTGCAAATAAACTAGCGGATCTTAGTGTAATTAAGGCGCGCTGGCTTTCGGCAGGAAAAAAATGGGCGATTACCTCTTTGTCATATCGCAGGCTGCAACTCACAGAGCCGCGATCATGCCTTTGTTTTGTGACAGAGGCAAACATTCCGGCGCGAAGTGAAGCCCCGTACCCACGGATTTGAGTAAAAAAAAATGATGTCGATATAGACTCTTCCGACAAAGACACCGCCTACATATAGCACCCCCGGCCCCACCCAATTCACAAACGCAAGAACAGATACCTCACTGTGATATTCAGAAAATGCATTTGTGTATATTAAAGAAAGTGCTTAAGAGATTGGGGTGGCTGGCTTCTTCTGCTCTTGGTTTCTGTTTCAGCCTCTATCTCATCCAGTCTTAGAGTGTTATTTTTGGGTCTTATCCAGTTCCTGGCTGGTGTACAGATTGGTTTCTGGTCGAGTGGAGTAGATTTCCCGCTTATTCATGGGCATGTAACGTGTTGAGGTTTATTGCTTGGAAGGCAGACGTGACTGCAGTGTCCAGACCATGCAACAAGCAAATATCCCTGCTGCGGTCATGACCTTTCACTACTCCGGTAACCCGGCCACTTGAAATGTATGAAAATTTTTTCGACGTTTTTTGCCGTTATCTAATTTAAGACTTGAATCATGGTGGTCAAATTACTATGGTATTGGTTTGGATCTTGTTTGCTTCCATCTGGAAAAAGTTACATAAAATGGAGCTCTGGCTACTGCTATCATTTAGGCATGTAAATGACTGTCGGATCTGATAATTGATATTCGATTCAGCCATTGAATGCTAGCAACGACCCTCATCCTGTGTAACCACATGCCAAAAACAACTCCCGGAAAACTGCCCTAAAGCTCCATGTGTGTGGAGTAATTTCCTTACTTTGTTAATTGGTTGGCATTAATACGCTGGATAAGACTGGGGCTTTGACTTCCAGAGCTGTGTGTTTGCAAGACAGAGGAATGATTAGATTCTGAGAGAAGTCATGTGACCTCATTACACATAGAAATACATTTAAGTTTTATATAAGCTAATGCTGATGTACTTTTGAATACAGCCCCCCCCCCCAAAAAAAACTAGACATATTGGATCCTCTGTGATACAACTTCTTTTTTGTTACAACTTTTATACTTTTATATATACTTATATACTTTATATATACTTTTATGTATACTTATATACTTTATATATACTTTTATATATGTGCTTTCTTCTGAGAGGTCTGTAATACAAACATAGCCCTTGAAGTGATGACTTATACCCATCAACCATAATATTAAAACAACTGACAGGTGACATGAATTGATTATCCCATTACAATGGCACCTGTCAAGGTTGACATTATATGTTAGGCAAGTGAACAGTCAGTTCTTAAAGTTGATGTGTTGGAAGCAGGAAAAATGGGCAAGCTTAAGGATCTGAGCTAATGTGACAAGGGCCAAATTGTGAGTCAGAGCATCTCCAAAGCGGCAGATCTTATGGGGTGTTCCTGGTATGCAGTGGTTATAATCTACCAAAAGTGGTCCATGGAAGGCCAACCAGTAAACCGGCAATGGGGTCATGGGGCACCCAAACTCACCAATGCGTGTGGGGAGAGAATACCACAGGAGAGCTACTGCATCGCAAATTGCTGAAAAAGTTAATACTGGCTATGATAGAAAGGTGTCAGAACACATGATGCATCACAGTTTGCTCCATATGGGGCTGCATAGCCACAAACCGTTCTGAGTGTCCATGCTGACCACTGTCGGCCAATCAAAAGTGCCTATGATGGGTATATGATCATCAGAACTGGGCCATGGAGCAATGGAAGAAGGTCACAGTTTTCTGTTACATCATTATGGCGGCCGGGGCATTTACCTGTGGAAGAGATGGCTCTTGCAAGCACCATGAAAGGAAAGCAAGCTGACAGAGGCAGTGTGATGCTCTGGGAAAGGTTCTGCTGGGAAACCTTGGGTCCTGGCATTTTTGTGGATGTTACTTTGACACGTACCACCTACCTAAACATTGTTGCAGACCAAGTACTCCCCATCATGGCAACAGTATTCCCCGATGGCAGTGGCCTCTTTCAGCAGGATAATGTGCCCAGCCACACTACAAAAATTGTTCAGTAATGGTTGGAGAAACATGAACAGGAGTTCAAGATGTTGACTTGGCCTTCAAATTCCCCAGATCTCAATTTGCTCGAGCATCTGTTGGGATGTGCTGTACAAACAAGTCTGATCCATGGAGGTCCCACCTTGCATCTTACAGGACTTATAGGATCTTCTGCTAATGTCTTGGTGCCAGATGAAGACACCTTCAGAGGTCTTGCGGAGTGCGTCAGTTGGTCAGCATATGTGCCTCCATAGGTCAGCATTGTTTTAGTGGCACGAGGGGGACCTACACCATATTAGGCAGGTGGTTTAGTGTTATGCTTGATCTGTGTAGTTGTGTTATGTAAGGTTAATGGTACTAGTAGAAGTGACAGATTTTAGACGGCTTCCGTAAAATTCATACCCCCATCCTGAAAACTGATCCAAGAGGTTTCATGCAGTTTCCAGCTTAACAACTTTGGGGAATTGTGGAAACCAATACAGACTGGCAAAGGATAGCAGCATAGCAAAATAAGACAGAGACTTATGAGGAATCAAGCCTTTGATATTGGAACCATCTGTTGTTTTGTTTCATATTTACTCTGGAAAAATTCAAATGGAATTGCTTTAGTAACATTTAGTCTCAGACCAAAGGAATAGATGATCCGCCAGAATCTGTCTTTCCTTACCCTCTGTGCATTGATGTGGCCTAATGAGACCTAATTAAAATGTCAATGGCATCGTTAATGACCAGAGCTGCTGTTGTTGTACTGTGTGTTATCGACGTTGGCTTGCATCCAGAGCGAGATTTACAAGCATAAGTATGGAGAAAAATAATCATCTGACCATTAGCACAACGATGCAACACTTACTTCCAAAAATCCGAAAAAACGGCGCAGAGCTAAAAAGCGTCTATTTTTGAGGCGATCGCGTAATACGTCACGGATGGCGGAGTCTGTGGGTAATACAGTTGGGCTTGTCCCTCAGCTCACACACTGTTTATCATGTGTGCGGCTCAACGTTATTTTATCTACATCATAATATCTTTCCATGTAATCGTTTGCGTAGAGTCTGCAGTTTCTTGATCACACGGCAGCCGGCTTCAGGTGTGCCCATGCCTTGTTTCAGTATCTAGCTGACACAGGGCAATTGCACCGCCACATTTCTCCAATTTTAATGTTAGTCATTTTACCGTGTTAAATTTGCAACTCCCTCATGGCAGGAAAAAACGAGCGTATTTACGTCTGCTTAAATGTTTGCATCGAATATGACTTTATGCTGCCCAGGCAGTTTATGGCAGGTAAGAGTTTCTTTCCAGATGGTTTCCATCTCGATGGTAAAAGAGATACAACACCAGTGGGGATTCAACCTGTTAGCGCGGAGGAAAGAGCCAGTGCATCCCACCTAGAACCCCGCAAAGTGAAATTCAATCCGGCCCTAAATTTGTATTCCAGCCTTTATTGACCAATTAGGATTCCAATTGCATAATACTTGCTACAGCCCAACTGTGTCCAGACTGCTTTCACTTCAAATATTTCTCCCTCACTCTGCATGTCCTTTTGGCTAATTTAGGCATTAATAACAGCCTTTTCCCACAGCCAGCTTGTGGAAAAACTGAAATAGGAAACAGAATATTTCTCCTGTGACTACCATCTGAGGTATAAAAGTAACCCCCCCCCCCCATTAAATTACTGGGACTGTTTATATTTTAGACTCCTTTATGTACTAACAGAGACTTCTAGAGGTTTCCGAAAGGCCCTGAAAACTGGCCCTCATCTCCTCTGTGACTAAAGATATTATATTTATTTTAATGTATTGGTTTTATTTGATTAAGAAACAAAGCAGATATATAATCCTTGAAAATGGCCAGAAGCTTCATGAGTTTTTGTGTCCCTGTCTGAAAAATAAAGTGTATTGAGTAAATCAGAGTGAGGGTATATTTTCATGTCAGATTACATATGAAATACATCGTTGGATGATAGAAAATCCTTATTTACAGATGTTTGTTGATTAAATGCAAAGAATAAAAGAATTTTAATTTTGTGCATGTAAGAGTGTATGCAAATGAGCAACATGAGCTGGAGTCGACGTTTCGAGAAGCACCATTTTTGGATTTTGGTCCCGAAGATAAAGTTTATGCATGGGAATCTGTGTTTGACCCTCGAGTCAGTTTCTCTGATGATTTGGCACCTTTAAAAGCACAAGGTGCAAAGCAGAATGAGCGCTGAGGGGTCAGTACGGCCACCTCGCGGCCTGAGACACAGAGAGCACTGAGCCCGAGGAGACGAGTCACTATGGCTAGCTCAGAGAGCGGTCATCGCAGGCAGGAGTCGGCTGCAGGTGGTGGGACTTTTCTCATTGTAGCAGTGACACAACTAGTTTCGAGCCCTGGACGCCAACGCAGCAGATCTGCCAGAGCCAAGATATGAGCATAGCAGCAAAATGAGAGCCGAGCTTATATATAAAAAAAGGTCTGTCTAGTGGGGAAAGGGAGACTTCCATGATGTGCCTTTTTTCCAGTGTGTGCATTTTGCAGCCATTGAACATCCCTGGGATGTTAGGAGACTCGGGCTAACCAACTGCACTGATAAATCTGCTTATTAAAAATACATTACAAAATACATTACTGTTCCCTTGAGTCTTCAGTCCTGACCTTGTTCTGTACAATTTGTAAACAACCTAGAGGGGGTGACAAGGTGAACCATCTAAGAGGTTGTTTCAAAACTGATTGTCATATTTACATTATTTATCGCCAACATCGAAAAACACAGCGTGCACACTGTATAATTGTAAGAGGTCTATTTGCTTTGATATGTAGAATTGTAAAGAACAGTGGTGAGAAATTTGGCAGTGAGAATCTGGCTGGGAAGCAGACACCAAAGGCTTCTGCCCTGCTTTTGCCCTCAGAAGTCTTTGGTGCTTAATTTGGCTTGCGGCACCAGGACCGGTGAGTCTCACCGATGACGCCGGTCTGAATCAGCAAGCCAGAAGCGATCGAACGAGTGCAGAGTTGGGGTGTTTGAGAGCGTCTTCATCCTTAAGACTTACGGGATTTGTTCTTGGGGTAAGATGGCATGTTGTATTAACGTTGGAAAAGCCTCATGACATATTGTAAAACATTTATCAGATGCTGTTCCCAGTTTAGATTGGATGAGGAATGATCTTTGATGAATCACTCCTCATTTTGTGATATCACAACATGGAGGATAAGATTAAGCTTACTGTGAAGGCATGATTAAACACTCAGGGACCTTTAGCAAGAATCTCATTGTATTTTGCATGCCTGTATAGTACACCAGTTTAATTTAGTAATATTTATCCAGGTTGTCATTTGTCACGGTTGGCATCTGCCAACCCCGCCTTTTGTGCCTTTTCCCCTAGTTCCCGGTGTCCTGAGTACCCCTTGTGTTTCCCTTGTCCCTTAGGCCACTGTGTAGCTCAGTGGGCTGAGCTGGTAGCACAGAGACTGTAGCTCTCCGCCCCTGGGTTTGGGTCCAGCCCCCTCTGTTGGGTTTTGGTTAGTGTAATTGAGTTTCTGTTTATTTCCTGTGTGTCTTTGGTTGAATTCTGTTTGTATGATTATCTTCATGTTTTTCTGTATACCTGTGCTCCCAGTGTTTAATTCCTGTTATGTTTCTAGTATTAATATTTGTTCATTTGTCAAGTTTAGTTAATTGTTAAGTTTCATCACCAGTTGGCTTTTTCCCTGTCCTGTGTTCGTTAGTTGATTTCCCTTACTAGTTACACCCGTTCCTTGTTTGCCCCAGCTACCTTTGAGTATTTAAGTGTTCTGCTCTGTTCGGTTCCCCAGTCGGTCATTGTCTTAGGTTGTAGCTGATGTGGTCTAATGTATTTGAGTTCGTTAGGTGTGTTTAACCTTGTCTCCTGGTTGTTTCCCCAGCCCTCCTGTTGTAGATCACCTGCCCTGTTTTGTGTTTGACCCCTCGTGGTTCCTTTGTTTTCTTGATTTTTTTCCCCTGTGCCTACCTGAGATCCCCAATAAACCCCTTTTGGTGTCTAAAGAAGCAGTAAGTGGACCGTCACTCTCCTTTCCCGCCGGTGCCATGCCCAGACGCCGTAACAGTCATTGTCAATGGGTGGTTAGTTCAGTTGATTAGAGTGTGTTACTCATAATGCCAAGTTTGTGGGTTAAAAAAAAATCCTCTCAGTATTAGAAAAAATCTGTTATCTTTTTGTCACAGGAAACCGATAAGAGAAGATGAGAACTTTTGTCATTGCACAGTCATACTTTGTACAATAAAAAGTGACGAAATTTGAATACTGTCCCACATCGGCACAAGCATGGCAAATAACATAGTTTGGTTCAAATCACTAAAATATAAAAACAATTAAACATATAATCTCATGCTTGTTCTCATTTTGATCTGTTAGTATGCTGAGTCCAAATCTGCCAACACTCTAAAATCAGTCTATTTCTCAAATAGCCTGTCTATTTATGGGTTATTTAGGAATATTTACTGTAGGACAAAAATATTATCAATAATTAAGCAACAAGAAGGGCAAGGCAAGGACCCGTAATGATTAATTATGCATATCATATTGTATTGTCCTTTTAAGCACAGCCAAAAAAAATAAAATTAGTTTTGCCACTGCCCCGTTTTATTTTCATAAAGTCTGTCCTTCAACGCTCTTTTCAAATGGAAAACTAAGCTGAAGAAAGCCAGCTACCGTTTATCGCTGCCTAACAGACAAATCCACTTTAAACGGACAGTTATTTGCTTATTTTCCCATAATCCACCGCTACATTCACCCAGGGACCGAGGCTCATTGTCGTCGTTTTCTTCATGTTCAGATTTTTCAGGGATTCTTTAACTTGAAGGGAATTGCATTACAGACAGGACAAGAATGGAAAATAAATAGATTAATCAACATTGCAACAGCTGTAATAAGCCAGTGTTTCACAATTTTCTTCATTGGTATATAATTGCAGCAATATTTCGGTGACTGTCTTTGCTTTTTCAAAATGAATCATTCCTTCTCATTATCTTATAATTCTTTGCTTATTAATGTATATCACTCACGGAAATGAGATGTTTTGTTGGTCCATTGCCCCCAAGGGTCCATTTTGAATGACCTGTCACCTGTTATGCTTACACAAAAAAAAACTTGAACCCATTTAAAGCCTGTGTAGATATCTGAGGCTAGCTGGTATTTGTAATGTGGGGCTCCTATGCCCTTGTCAGAGAGTGGATTTTCCCCCAATCACCTCAAGAAAAAAAAAGTTATGATGAAGAAGAATGCAATGTTTAAAAAAACCAGGATTTTTATGTGAGGGTTGTTAGAGCCATTCTTGATGGCAGTAGGCCTAGATGAATGCTTTCTGCATCACATTAGGAAGCTATGTGATGAGCAAGCCAACAGTAAACTGTTAAACTGATTAGCGATTTTTGCATGATAATCTAGTCTGCGTTTATCATTTTTTCAGGAAGTGACCTTCAAGATTCCCTTAGGTGTCCCTGGGTTTCCTTGTTTTTTTTTTCTTCGATTTTCCTCCCCCAGTGCATTTTTGTAGGGATTATATTTGGGGAGCCGAAACAAGATTGATATATGATCACCTTACTCATACCATGTGGACACATACAGGACTTACTTGACACATATATGATAAATTGACATTGATCAATGAGGTTCTTGCACACCAGGCACAGGGAACCTTACTTACTGTGTTCATCATTAGTGTAGCGCTGGTGTCTGCTGCCCGTGACGCGTCCACCCTCCCGCAGAACCGTGTAACCAAACATGCTGCAACTCCAGGGGCTTGCCTGTAATCCACACTCTATAAGCACTGTAATTGAAGTGCAAATTCGATACTCCCTCATCAGCCTTTATTAGCTGTGCCTTTGTCTGACATCCCTGAAGTAATTACAGTCGCTTTGCAAGAAAGGGCAGAGTGGCCAGTGCTGTGAACCTGCTGGAAAGGCTGGGGCAACGTGTGACTTTAAACGCTCACCCCCCCCCACCCCCGCCTGCTTGGCCACACCTGTGATCTGTGTCGTGACAGCATATCAGCCTGATGTGACAAGCTTTTGTCAAGCCATTGTAGACATCTGTTGTTGGGGTCAACAAACGAAGGTCTTGTTTTGTGTCCTGTTTACACAAATCTCTGCTTCATGGCCATTAATTTTTAAATAAGTTGAAATGTCCGTCAACTGTTAAGTGTATTGAAAAACACTCATCCATTAAAATATGTGCGGGAGGGCTGGAGGAAGGGAGGTGGTGGAGACACCAGCTCAAAAGCCCATGAATTCTTTATTCTATGCCTTATTTCCCATCATATAAGACTGGGTCCTCTTTTCTCCTTTGGCCCAGAACACATGCCCAGACCTAGACAGCAAAGATAATTTTAGTCCATTCTCTCAAAAATCCCTATTTCTTCCTTGCATGTGCTAGTCCAATATGCTAGTCCAATTGCAGTCAAAGTGAAGAGAACCTGTTCAGGAAAGACATAGGATCGTGGTGGAATGCACACTGGACTGGACAGCACTAACCACTAAAGGAAAAAAATTAATATATATAAAGGAATAAAGAGTGGCACAGTGGTTAGCACTGTTTCCTCATACTTTTAAGACCAGGGTTTGAGTCTCCACCCTGGTTCCATGTGTGTGGAGTTTGCATGTTCTCCTTCTGACGTCGTGGGGTTTTCTCCAGGTACCCTGGTATCCCCCCACAGTCCAAAAACATGCTCAGGTGAATTGGAGTCACTAAATTGCGTGTGAATGAATTAATGAATGAATAGTGTGTGTGCCCTGCAATGTGTTGGCACCCCATTCTGGATTATTGATTGCTCATGGGAGTTTTACTTACACAAAAATGTTCTGAGGGCAGAAGGAAATGTGATTGGTTCAGAGAGAGAACCAATCAGGTTGTAGAGGGGGTCAGTCCAAGCAACTACAGGAGGCAGGACCAAGACATTTGATTGGTTGGTCCTGCCTCCATTAGTTGCTTGGCCCCACCATAGGTAGCTGCTGCTGCTTCAAAGTTTAGCAGCTCTGAAATTACATGTAAAAATCTGCTAAGACGTCAAAATTTGAACAAAAAACCCATTAGAAATAAATGAATAAAATGTATTATAAAAAGTATTATAATTATGTGCGACATATGACCATTCAGTGTCACTTTCACCAGCAGTAGCTCCTGGAAAATAAACGGGACTCTCCATAAATACCGACATGATGCTGACTGCGGCAGTCAACAGCAACACAGATAATGATGCGCAGTTGTATGCACACAGCCAGCACTCTCCTCCTCTGTGTGCCCGCCGGGGGTAGATGTCGCTGCAGCTGTAATTAAACCTCCCTGTTTCCCCATGGCTGGTCCCCGAAGAGCACCCTCCTCTCTCTGCCTCGCGCGCTTTATTTATTTATAATTCAATTAAAACGCTTACATATTGGAAATACCTCTAGAAGCCTTGCAATAATTCTAAGCCACAATAGTTGTTTAAAGCCAGTATAATAACTGTTTACTTAACAGGTTAGTTAACAGTGTTTCATAATAAAAAATGCCTTGCTCCATACATTAAACAAAAGCAACATAATTAAATAGTGTAATTAAAATCAACAAAAAGAAGAGAATAAATGAGATAAACGATTACAGGATTACTACCAGAATGAATGAATGAATGAATGACAAACTGATGGTTTTTGAATATGTTTTTATATTCTACTACTGATATCGAATCGTACCATGTTACTCTTAATTACAAATAAAAAGTAGCCTGATTAACTAATAAATACAGATATATCCATATAGATCCGTTTATTCATTTTTATATGTTTGTATGTTTGCATTTGCATGCGTTAAGAGATATTTTGGAAAAATGTGAAGAATTTTTGCGATTTTTTCAATGTTTTTCTTTTGGGGGGTTGTATTTGACAGGTGATTTGTAGGCGGGGTTAGGGGCGTCACGCACAGGCGTCATCAGAGTAACCCGGATGTGATGAAGCGTCTTTGCGAAAACCCGATCCGGCCGACGTACAGATTCTGAAAAGGTGAGTTTAAAGAAAATATCACAACAAAGCAAAACAACAACGACATGAAAGGGACGATGGAGACGACTCTGACTTGTTACTTTCGTTTTTTCTTTGTAGGCCTGGGATAATTCATGCCTTTGTATTGTGATGAGAGTTTAATGAGACACTGAGGAGCTGTAGCAAATTAAAAAGTACTCATTTTATACACTGGAGTGCAGTTTCTGCGAATATGGTTGTATTTGTTGCGGATAACACTTTGCCAAACTAACAAAATGCTTGAATTAAATAATGGAGAGAACGTCTGTTAACTAACTTGCTAGCTAGTCAGTAGGCTAAGTACTCATACATTATGTGAATGCCACCTTTTTGCGTGGTGTTTTCTTGTTAGTTTGTGACTTCTCGGGTTTATGGAAGAAGGGACAGTCTATCCTTACTCGTGTGAAATTATTTTCAGTGTAAAGGTTTTCTGCGGTTTCATTTTGGTGATAAATAGCAACCTGTGCGTCAGTAAAGAGATCTCCTTTGCCAAATAGTGAGCCCTACTCTGAAACGAATGGGCGAAGCGGCAGGCGCATGCGCTCTTCCGGCCGTTGCGGTATCCTGCCAAATAGGTTGCCAGGTCGCGCATGCGCGGTGCCTCGCTGCAGGGGCGCACGCTGCCAGAAAGGGAGCCCCGCGGGGAGCGCGTTGGGTAGCGCTTACGGGATGCTGCATTGCAGGATGAGGTCCGACCCCACGCTCACCAGGCGTTGTCGCCGCTAGGGTCGGCGACGTCATGCGTCACGGCAGGTAGGGAAAGGTATGGAGACGCAGATGTTTTGGGCGGGGGGAGCGCAGGTCTGACGTTTTACCAAAATATAAGCTCACTCCTCCATTGGTGCCTTCTTGCATTGTTTTCTTGTAGTTTATATTCAGCCTTGCAGGCTAATTTGCTTTCAGACATTTTTTTGGATTCTTGTTTGAGGGTTCATAGCAGTTCATTTCACAATGGAGAAGAATGATAAAGCTATCAAAAAACACTGATTCGCTTCTGTCATGCTTCCTGCCCAGTTTCATTCGTCGTGGCTTTTGTGATGTGCTGGATTTTGTTGTACCTGTTTGCCATGTATTAAAAGTATTGTGCTGGATAAGTGCCTATTTGTGCTGACTCAGAACTAGCTTATCAATCTCTAATTCATACCTGTAAATTACTACCAGAATGAAAAGGTGATTAAAGAAAAATGGACGTCTGGAGGTTTGTATATTACAGTAGTTACTAAGATGCACACTTAGGCTTAACCGTTATTTATTTCTCTGACCCTTATTGCCCTTATTGTTTTGGTTGTCATGCCCAGCGCCTCAGTGTGTATTTTTGCATACAGTTGAAATATTATAACATTTTCAAACTTCAACAGTTACTATGGGTTTATGATTATACTTAAAAAATGATGCCTTGGTCTACAGCAAATTGCAACTTGTGCCCATGGCTTTTTGGGGCAGTCCCAGAAAGAAAAACCCTTTGTCATGTTGCACTGTCCTATAAATGGGGAATCTCTGTTACAGTGATTTTCCCAGAAGTGTTGTAGCCCCTCAAACTGCGTGCTAGCGTTCAGAGTGAAACCTCAGAATGTCTGGTCCGTGAGGATCAAAATCCATTGGTGCCACTGTGCTTTTTTAAGGTATCACAGAGCAGAATCATGGTTTTAGCTTTCTGTGCAGCTGCCGTTTCCCTTCAGTAGGAAGAGCAGTAGTTCGCTGCTTTTCGTTAAACACTCTGCTCTGTCACAGTTGGTTTCTATGACAGGCTTTCAGACGTAACTGTTTTAGGTATAACAGAAATGAGTTTGACTGTGGTCGCTACCTTCTGCTAGCATTTAATATGCAGATTATGCAAAAACTGATGACTTTAATATTGAGCTGTATGCTGTTGAAAGGCGTATAATGAAATTTCATTAAGCCTATATAACTGATTCACATTTTGAGCATGTTGTAATTTTTTGTGAAATTTGGGCTGAGCTGTTTTTCTGCTTCCGTATTCCTGGTACAATCACTCGTATGCAAGACCAAATATATGATTTTCTCACATGACATTTAATAATAATACGCAAATTCTGTATAATATGTTATTGGAAAGTGTCTGTAATTGTGTGAAGTTAATTTGCTTCAACATGAGGCCATAATTAAGGAATCATTGACTTGACTAATAAGCAATACAGTTATATTAGGTTCTAGCCCTGTAGGTAATCACCCCAATGTGCTTTATTGAACATAGGCCTCTGACAAGCTTATTTGATTGGGTGTTTTTTACTGGGTGCCATTTGCTACCTACATCCCTGTAGCTGCAATATGATTTGGTATACAGTACCATTGAAAAGTTTGGGGTCACTTTCAAATTTGTTATAGAAGAAAGATCTTTGCTTCTGGCTATTTTGAGTCTTCAATCAAACCCACAGTTGTTGATGCTCTAGACACTCAACTAATCTAAAGAAGGGCAGTTTTATTGCTTCCTTAATCAGCACACCAGTTGTCCGCTGTGCTAACATAATTTCAAAAGGGATTTCTAATCATCAAATTTGCCTTATAAAATGATGAACTTGGATTAGCAAACACAGCGTGCCTTTGGAACACAAGTCTGATATTTGCTGCTAATGGGCCTCTGTATGCCATGGTAGATATTGCATTAAAGACCAGCCATTTCCAGCTACAATAATCTTTTACAACATTAGCAATATCTACACTGTATTTCTGATTAACTTGATGTTATTTTAAATGGACAGAAAATAAATGCTTTTTTTTTCTTGTAAAGAAGGACATTTCTATGTGACCTTAAACCTTTAAACAGTGTTGTATTAGGACTTGGATCCTGACCCAGGAAGCAAAGAGTATAAGCTAGGCTACTTTAGGGACTCTAGCCTAGTGTATATGCTCTGAAGACTATCAACAAAATTGTGCACAGCAAACAACCAATGTAATGCAGTTGAATATGCTTTGTGACTCACCTGGCAGTGGCAGTTGTCATTACTCTGGCTCAGAAATGTGATGTACCCTGTGTCTTTATTTGTGGGATCTTATTTGACGACTAGCATCCTGTTAAGGTTGCCCTGTACTTCCTGGCTCCAGGTCCACTTGGACTGCATAAGCAGTGTAGAAGATACTTGGATGGATTTTTTTTTTTTTTTTGAGGAAACTTATTTTTCGAGACATTTTTCAGAGACGTGCTATGTCTTATACATTAAATATAACATGTCTCAGAAATGATTGGTGACTCCTCAAAATAATCCACTTTTATTGCCGCAAACACGTTTGATTTGACAGCTCAGAGCTCAAAGGCCGTTTTAGGATCCCTTGCGTTGTGCTCTGGTGAATCCTAAGTCAGTATCAGTTTGTAAGTCCAAGGCTCAAATGTCTAGAAAACCTGATAATTCGGGAGCAATGAACTCCCCAAGCATGGCGGATGACGAGGCTCTTACTGTAGTTAGCTGACCTAACTGAGGAAAAGGGTAAAATGGAAAACTGAACAAATGGCCATGTAACTTTGAGGAACCAAGGCGGTCAGCATTTGTGTGTCAGGGTCTGGGTGCCGTGCAACCTGCCATCTGTGTTTCTTGCTGTGATCACTTGGATGAAGTTTCTGAATTTGTTTAATTTTTTGCATTTTTTGTGGATATTGTAACAGCTCTGGTACACTCCAAAGATAGGGAATTGACTCATGTTTTGGTTGCTGAATTAACATACCAGATATCATGAAATAGTATATATTTTTTGCATTCTTAAGACAGGAATACCACCTGTAACAGACGATACGAACAAGGAGCTGTAAGAACGTTTCTCACTTTGCCAACTGTTTAATTTATTTCTGTAACAATTAAAACTAATACTGGTGTATGTTTGTACGTTAGCTTTGTGTATTATATAAAGATTGCTGCTGTGTTTGTGTTTGTGTTGCTGTGAACTCTTAGATTAACAAAATGTGAGAAAGTCAGCCAGTCACTTTGAAGTCACAGTCAGGTATTATGTTTAATTATAATGACAATTGAATACATGCGCACATTTTCAGGGCCAAACAAAAAACTATATGTCTTTCCATTTGTTGCGTAAGTCTTACTGTAAGCAGGCACTTAAGTCTTGATGTGTCAAATCAAATAAGCCTTTGCAAATGTCAGGGTGTTTGCAGTAGAAATGGTGCAACATGAAATCAGCCACGACTTCACAAACGCTGCTTTTGTGGTGAGGATGCAGTGGACAGATAAGAGACACATTTGAGTGCAGAGCCAGGGTAGGGTGGCAAATGTGCAGAGGAAGAATGAGGGTGTGATGATAGCAACTGGGAGAGCATCATGTCATGTTATAGGCAGACAAAATTCACAGCATTTAAAAGTTTAATAGGTGTTTGCATACTTTGTGTGTGTGTCATGCGAATTGAACACTTTTCATTTGCAATCTTGGCAAAGGGCATTTCATAAATATGCTTCCTCTGATGATTTAAAATTGTAGCCTTCTTGATTTTTGTAATGATTATTTCAGGGGCAGTCTTAAGAGTCTGTGGTCTTAAGAATGTGCACAGGCTCTGTGGTGCGTTGGCCTTTATTTGCAGAGGCTCGAAACGGAGACTGTGATAATGAAGGTTATGAGTGCGAAGGACCCACACCTGCTTTTGTATTATTTGATTAGGCTGTTGGGTACAGTGTGAAATGCAGGGCACTGCAGCTTTTGTATCTAGTGTGTTAGTAAGTCATCTAAGGATGTAGTGGGGATCCTGAAATAGTGTAGCCCTGATTCCTGCTTGGAGATTTCAGGAAACACTGTGTGCAGCACAAGTCGTCCCTGAATGGCTGGTCTTTCTGGTTGACCTGTTGTTTTAATGCTAGCGAAGGCAGGGCCTTTTAACAAGGCCCCCATCGTTGTAGACCTCAACTGATTGTGGTGGGGGGGCTGGTGAGGCAAACAAAGCGCATCAAAGGAGGAATAAATGGGACCTGACATCGATTAACTTCAAAGGAAGTGTGAGCTGGGGGATATCGTTAAGCTGTCACAGTTACGGACCTGAAATTCATCGCTAGCGCCAACGCCGCTACGGTGGCACCAGATGCGGGCGGGTGGGCTGGGACGAGGCGCTGCCGGGCTATAAATGGCCCAGGAGACGTGGCTCCTGTAAGCTGACATAATATGTGGCAGTACAGAAAGGTCACTCGCCTTGGGAGCGTTCTCGAAAGAGGGCAGGTGTGGAATTACAGGCACGGTGTGAGTGGAGGGGAGCAGTGCAGTGGAATGCCTGAGCCTGGAACGGCTCGCTGCGTCACCTTCTGTGGACATGAATCATTTGAGCGGCACCGTCTGGGCAGCGATGGGGTTGTATGTCGGACCGGCTGCCCTTCCGAGGCGATAAGGAGAGATGGCAGTGAGACCAAGGTGAAGGCCGCTGTCTGAGAGAGAGTGACATCGGCAGAGGGAATGTCGTCCCAGTCTGTGGGCCCATGCCACATGTGGCTTTCTGGGTAGACACCCCCTGACTCCCATTCGCTGTCATCGTACCATCTTTTTTTTGTGGCGGGTTGGAAAGCGTAATGAATATGGAAGGCAGGTTTCCATTTCCCCACGGCGTGGCCTTATGCTGACCCAGGCTGCAGATGGAATATGAATGACAGTTGTGATTAAAACAGGCCTCATCCGAGTCGATTCCGATCACATTGGTGTTCTCATTTTTTTCCCCTTATATATTTTTGTGCGGAGGAGGTGAGGGATGCACAGAAATGTGCAATCTGTCAATCCACAACAGCTGGCAGAAAAGGCCAAAAAGATGAGCAGATTGCAGTACAAAAATTTTTAATGGACAATGCATTTGTCTGAAGAGGGATGATGTGAAAGAGGAACTATCAAAGTAATTTTTTTTTTTTTTTACTGATTTTATTTGTGGTGTTGAGGGTCTTGATGGAGATTCTGTTGAAATTTTTTTGTTTGTTTGTTTGCTTTTTTCTTTGCTGTGTAGCCTCCTATAATTTGCTCTGAAGTTAGTAGGAAAACCTCAATTAGCTAGATGGTTAATATTATGGCATATTTCTCAGTGAAGCAGAAACAGCGTTTACGCAAATAAGGACTGCTATGGAAAGTCCCTAAAACCTGCTGGCAGCAATGCTGGGACAGGAAGGTCCTCGTTCCTCCCATGTCCCTGTCGGGTCCCCAAAAGGTCGAGGTGGCATGTCGTGGCAGGGCACGCTTGCACGGTATAACCCTGGGGGATCCATGTACATCGACGTGCTTTTGTGCAGGGGGGCCGCACGCCGGTGCAATCGATAGTTCATACCTTTCAGAAATTGCATTCTTCAAAACGGAAGGACTGTGAGCAGAATATGAAATTGCTCAGCGAGAGATGTAATCTGAAAAGCCATATCGATTTCGGCTGCTGTTCTAATGATTGTGTCCCAGGTTCACAGTGGTCCTTAAACATCTGGAAAAGTGCCCATGCACATCTGCCATTTCCCTGGCACTGTGTTAACTGGGGTCCAACTTTAATTTACTTTTGTTCTGCATAGAAACTGAGCCTTACAATGGGAAAAGCTATCTAATGAAAGGACGTTGTGTTTTCCCTTCCTTTTTTGACATTGTTTTCAAGAAAAAAAAATGAAGCCCACTTCAGTTATTCGTTGTTTCTGTAGGGTGGAATGGAAGGTCAACGTCGCTGTAGTAGGGTATTGTGAGCGCAGCTGCAGGCAGACAGTGGACAAGCAGCAACTTAAAGGTTGCAAGAAAAACACTTAAGCTCTCCTCTTTAAAAGCTAGAGACGGATACATCTTAGGTTGTCTGGCTTCAGCCTTGCTCTGTCAGCATTCCCACAAAGCTTCTCTGAGCCTGAAAAATGTTCTTTTTTAACTGTAAAATAGCGAATCTTTCCAGTGTGAGCTGTGGAGAATTCTGAAATCTGTACAAAGTGTGTTGTTACGACAGTTGTTATTTTGTGTTAGAAATGATAAAACAACAAGTTTTGGGGGGGGGACGCCAGCTGGTATAAGTACATAGAAGTGCCATTGATGGTCATGAATGAAAGTCATTCACATGCATCACAGAACTATGATGATGCAGTTTTTAAATGTGGGAAAGAGAGATTCAGTCCTGAATAGTGGGTAAAGAAGAGAGCCTGCTTTTTTGAAAACCTGCTTTTTGTGAGATTGTGAGAGTTGGACCGAGCCCCAGCTGTATGTTTTCTTTCTTTCCAAAATTCAATGCTGATGACACCCAGCTTGCCCTCAGTTTTGGCTCTGGTCGAAAAAAGAGCCAGCTGGTACGAAGGCAGAGAAGAGACCTTCGTAGTAGGAAGAGGATGGCGAGCCTTGCCAGCCGGGCAGTAACCGCACAGACGTGAGAACTGGTTGTTTGCTCGTGTCACTGGAGTACTTAAGTTTTCCGTTCCGATGTCTTAACTTGGTTAAAGAGCCAGCTGCCACAGTAATTTGTGTTTTTAAGTTTCTAAAAATAACGCACTTAAAGCTGCTTCCCCAGTCTGTGCTCCCTGGGCCTTCCTACCCCCCCATATGGCTGGTCAGAATGAGTCCAACATCTGAAAGATGTGTTAACATTGGAAACTCAAATTAAAACTGCAAAATTATGCAGGAAACGTGTCCCAGTGATTCAAAAGCACCAAAGAGAAGATGGCTCTGGCTGGTATGCGAGAGTTTCTTCAAAGTTGACCTACCAGTTAAACAAATCATGTGTGTTTCTTTGTTGTGTTTTTTTTTTTTTACATTTTTTTAAGGCACACACCATTCATAATGAATCACGAGAGAAGCTGCTGAAGGGTAACGTGCAGAGGTGGAGTGTAACATGGCTTCGTTGAGTGTGCATAACCTTCAGTGCTTAAGTAAATATCTCACTAGGTATGTGGACTTTTCTGATGTGTATGTACCAGCTACTAATCATCATAAGCCGTTTGTTGGTTCCAACTCATTAACACAACAGATTCTATAAGTGAGTGCCAGTGAACAGTTACCAATTCATTGGTAGGTCTCTTTCTTTATTGCATAGAGGTAATTTTTAAATTCTTTTAAAAGCCGTGGAAAAAATGTTCCAGTCTGTTCTCTGTGCAGGAAGCCTTTTATGAATTGCTAAAACATTTTGCTAAGGGAGTGCAATTACATGTCAGTAAAAAACATCATTAACATATAATGTCCCCATTGTTTATCAGGCTGTTTAATAAAAAAGAAACTGAAACTATTTGCATAGTCAATTAAACCACAACAGTTCTGTAACGCTTGGTAACAGCCTCGGGATTCATGTGGCTGCCTGTTTGTGTTATGTTCTGACTAGAGCGGAGTTGGATGTCTTTAAATTTTGGGCCTTGGAAATATAAAATAGGTGGACTCTCATGGTCTCCAGGACATGTGCTGAAACGCACACTTGCCTTTCTCTAAGAAAAGTTGGCTTGGAGGTTTGATCTAATCCTTTAAACCCAAGCTAAAATTTTGAAGGTGAACATATTGTGCAGCTGTTACCAGGTGTATTGTCATGCGGATATAGTCATGCTGAATAGCTTTTTATCTTTCTAGCTATCAGATCTGATGATGGAATGGGCAGGTAAAGATCTAGCCTTGGCTTGGTCTGCTCTGATCCCAACTCCATGAATCACTAATGCCATCGTGATCTCAGGAGTTGCTTGGTACTCGTAGGTGTCTAATGGACTTTGCTGTTTGTTTGGCCTGGGTCTCCTATGGTCTTTAATACCATCGATTTTAATTCTTACACAAGTATTGGGGGTCATGGCTGGGGCATTGTTGTGCCATTTGTGTGTGTGTTTTTTTCTCTTTTCTCTGATGTCTGCCTTACTAACCCCTACGGTCTATGGTTAAATTGAAATTATGATGTGACCATGGTGAAACACGTATGTATTCCAGAATTTTCTCATGGTGGTGATCCTATGCCCAGTTTGTGAATTCTGACCACAGACTTCTTGTTGCTACACTGAAGATTCAGCTTAGGTCCAGTAGTCTACCACCTACTAGGAAAATGAGGCTTGACCTGGCCGGACTCCAAGATCGGGCTGTTTCTAATGATTTTGCATGCAGTTTGCGTGAGGAACTTGCAGACTTGAGCACGACTGCTGATCCTAATGTGATGCGGGAGACCTTCTGTGACAAGACTCTGAAGGTTGCTGAGGGTTGTCTCGGTGTTGCCATTGTTCCTAGAAGGCAGTGTTTCATCTCACAGGGCACCCTGGATATTACTGAGAGGAGTCGCAATGCATGGCTTGATGGCAACTCCAGTCTGTACCGGGAACTGAGAAGGATGGCTGAGAGGGCTCTGAGGGCAGATAAGGAGGCGTTTGTTAGAGGCATCTGTGAGCAAGTGACATACCATCTATGTGGTCTAGCGACCCACATCCTGCTTATAGTGGAATCAAAGTATTATGCTCTTCCAAATTTGTTCTTGGAAAGTCACAGTCAGGGTGGGTGATGGAAGGATCCTTATGGATGAGACTGCAGTTGTCTGGGTCCACGGTTCTCGAGGCTGATCCTCTGATTTGTGTGAACCACCGAATCTCACTGAGATTGCACAGGTGGTGAACCAGCTGGGGGTAGGGAAGGCTGCAGGGATCTGTGGTATCCGAGGTGAACTTTTTCAGGCTGGTGGTAAGGCTGTCCTCCTGGCATTGCAAGCAATTTTTGCTTCCATTTGGGAGATGGGTGTCATCCAAACTGACTGGAAAACGGGACTTGTTGTCCCTATCTGGAAATGGAAGGGTGACCGCCCGGATTGTGGCAACTAAAGGAGGATTACACTGCTCTCGGTGCCGGGTAAGATCCTTGCTAGGGTCATCCTTAACAGGATCCGTGATCACTTGCTTGCCTGCCAGGGACTGGAGCAGTCTGATTTTACGCTAAAGTCTACCATCGGGTTCTCATTGAGTGCAAACATGAATATCGGCAGAGTTTCTCTGCACCCTTTGCCGATTTTTATAAAGAATTAAACTCTGTTGATCAAGCTTCCCTGTGGGACATCTTGAGACTTAGCGGGATGCCCCCGAAGTTGCTGGATGTCATGGCCGGCCTGTACACTGGTACAGTGAGTGTTGTGCAGAGTGGAGGCAGAACCTCTGTGTTTTTCCCAGTTGATACTGGGGCTTGTCAGGAGTGTGTTCTTGGTCCTATTCAATTTTTTTTCAATTCAATTTAATTTGTATAGCGCATTTTCACAATATTACATTGTCTCAAAGTGCTTTACATTATCCCTGCCCAAAGCTCCCAGTGAGCAAAGTAGAGGCAACAGTGGCAGGAGAAAACTCCCTAGAAGGAAGAAACCTTGGGAGGAACCAGACTCAAAGGGGGAGTCCATCCTCTAGGGGTTAGAGGAGGTCAAATTATACTGTCCCAATTTGAACATTTTAAGTCACAAAGCAGAGGGCAGGCAGGTGATGGCAGGAAGGTGCTGGTGCTTCTTCAAATGGCAGGACGAACAGTGGTACAGCAGCTGGGCAGACAGGAGAGACGTCACAGACAGGAGAGACGTCACAGACAGAAGAGTGAGCAGGCTGGAAAGACGCCACAGCTAGTGGAGATGTTGCAGACAGCAGGGTAGGCAGTAGGGATGCACCGATACTGCGGTCAAACACTCGTACTCGTAAAATTGTCCGATACCAAAAACCGATACCACTTATTTGCTACATTACGTTAAAATTCAAAACCGCAGCATTTTATCAGACTGTACAGTCTGTTCTGCTGAAGTTGCAAGAGGAAGAAGGGACAGCATGTCATTTAACACAAGCAATTAGATCAAACATCTAAAGACACGGACTTTGCTAATGCTAACAGAGAACAACCGCAACACCAAGCTTGAGCGCAAATATTGGAGAAGCGAGAGAAAATGAAACCAATGCGTTATTTATATCGAACATTAAATAACTAAACATATTTAATATTAGATATAAATAATGCTTCAGTTTCAGTCACAAATATAAGTTCACCTGGGTGTACGCTTTTTTCGCTCCTATAAAAAGAAAAAAATGATCATGGCCAAGTGGACCAGTCACAGTTCTCGCGGTCTGCGTCGCCGCGACGTGCGGTTACATTTCTGGGGAGGTGCGTATCAGGCGGCGGAGGGTGCGCGGCTACGCCCTACTTATGATGGAGAGTCGACGCAGAAGTATAAATCAGCATTCAAGTCAAGGTTTTGTTCCTCTGTAAAGACCTTTCAAGCTGAGAATTGAGAAGCCTGATATAAATGATTGAGCTGAAAA
>JAAGVU020000044.1:13686229-13703982 GCA_011763525.2 Mormyrus iriodes | reverse complement strand
GTCTAGACTTGAATATTGAGACTGAGCCTGAATCTCGCACATGCGCTGGAAGACTGTTCCACAGCTGTGGAGCTCTGTAAGATAATGTTCTGCAGCCAGTCGTAGTTCTCTGTACTCTAGGTACTAGTAGATATCCTACTCCTTGAGATCGAAGCAAGTGAGGAGGGTTGTAATAGGCCAGTAGATCTCTAAGGTATTCTAGTGCAAGGCCATTTAGTGCTTTATAAGTTAATAGGAGTATTTTGTATTCAGTCTGAGACTTAAGAGCATGGGGCGTCATGAGGCTGCTGGGAAGGGGTGTATGGTGCTCTCTGTCTTGCTGTATGGCTGTGAGAAATGGACGCTATCCAGTGAGCTGAGATGAAATCTGGACTCCTTCGGTACTGTGTCTCTTCGGAGAATCCTCGGGTACCCCTCGTTTGACTTTATGCCGAACAAGCAGTTGCTAGGGGAGCCCTGAATGAGGCACGTTACCTACATTGTGAGGGAGCGTCAGTTTCGGCACTACGGCCACGTGGCGCGTTTCCCTGAGGGTGATCCAGCTCATAAGATCCTCATTGCTGAGGACTCAGGCCACGGGGACGCCCACGTAACACCTGACTGCGACAGAAAGACAGCCATTTCCGGAGGGTGAGACTGGACCGTGTGTCACCCTGGGGGGGGGGGGGGGTTGCCAACTGGGACCCTAAGGTGTATTGCTGTGTAGTGGGGGCAGCAAGGTACTATACCAGTGCTTGCTAGCCAAACCTGACCCGTTGTCCTGGCTTTATTACATTAATCTAATCTTCTACAGCTAACCTAAATATGGAAGTTATTTGCTCATTCTGTTTCTTATTGTGTCTTCTGTCACTGACTAATGCTAATAAGTTAAACTTTCCCATTAACATTTCTATGATCTCTAAACTAAGTTGGCACGTATCAGAAATTAGTTATGTTTGGTAAGTCTTGCTTATGACCTGATGCATTAGTGGGCTACTCTGTCCCACGTCCCCCCCAGTTTGCCAGGGCTGCCTTTTCCCCCAGGCCTGTGTAGTAAACCTCAGAATAACAACGGTGGCTTTCCCCCTCCATCTGCAATTGTCTCTCTTGCAGTAATTATGTGGCCCCAGCCACGTTCCACGGAGAAAAAAAGTGGATGACTTCACAGGTCAGGGGAACGTGGTCTTTAAAATATGCGATTTGATATTTGGGCTGCCGGTTTGGTCTGTCGAATGCTGTGAGTGCAATATCAATTGGACTGTGTGTGGAATATTTATAGTGGATCTGAGAATTAACTTTAACTGAACCGTTACCTAGCAATGAAGGAATTCTCTCTGCCCTTATGCTGGAACAGCCTGAAGTTCCAGCAGTTTGTTCTTTTACCTGCATCCTGGATCATGCTGATAATTAATACACTTCTGTAGCGCATTGAATCGAGACTGGTGGCTTTCGTTAAAGCCCCAACAGGTGAATGTTGTGAGTATTTAACACGGCCTTAATTAGAGCTTCTAACAGTCGTCTAATAAAAGAAAAACATAATATCGCTTATAATAAATAGGATTTGCTAAAGGGCCATATTACAATGGCCAGTAAATGTGCCAACCCTCTGCCCTGGAAAAGGGAGCACTTCTTTTAATTATGATGCTTAACTGCAGTTATTGTCATCATCACTGTTATCCTGGTCAGGGTCATGGCACGTCCTGGAGCCTATCCCAGGCAGCACAGGACACAAGGCTAGGGTATACGCTGGAATGTATTATCTGTCATGGCTTTGGATAAAAACTGTATTGTACTCCGTAACCTATTTGTCTTTTGTCTTTTTATTTATTTCTTTTATTGCTCTTTTGTCTTGCAGCTGCTCCACTGTTGGAGCCATGTACCTGTATTTAATGCACTGATTCTGCTTCCTATATGACTTTGTGAACCATTTTTTTAAATGCGTGGTCACATGATCGATAATTCTAGGTCAGGATTGGCTGTTTATGCAAAGGTGTGTACCAGGCACCAGGCTCCGGCTTTCAGTCCCCGGTGGCAGAGAGTCTCCAGCTCTTCTCGTGGCGGGCTTGATGCGTCAGCCCCTGTCTCGCTCCATTTCTGCCCTTCCCCGCTGCTCCCGCAAGACACGAAAAAGCAGGGGCTTCTTGGAAGTTGCTTATTTCCTGGCATAGTAATGTGACTGATGAATATTCATTAGGTGGGGCGTGCGCCTGTTATAGATCTGCAGCCCCACGCTCTGCTTTAGGGGTCACTTGCGTTCCCGTTCCACGTGCGGGAGAAAGTTATCTCAACTGGGTCGGCTCTCCTTATTGTGCTTCACCAGGGAACGCCACTTTCCTGGACTATATGGGCGATCAGGCTGTTTAAATAATTCTACCCTTCTTCCATCTGATTTGCATCACAGTGCTTATTTATGTTTTTTTTTCTTTCCCCCCCTCCCTTTCGGGCCGTGTGTGTGTGGGGGGAGGGGTGTGGCTCTGGGTTATGCCTCTGTGCCTGTGATTGGAAGGTTGCTAGTTCCAGCCCTGGCCTCGAATGAGTAGTCTGTTAGGATGTTCATTGAGGCCCATAACTCCCCAGAATGCTTCAGTGGTGCCAGATAAGTGGTCTGACCCGGCACTCAGGCCCCAAGTTTCCCTCTCAACGGTGTATACAGTGCTGTCTCAGGCTAAGAGAATGACATTTAAATGATCTTCATGCTATCTGTCATGCATCTGTCAAAGTGTGCCTACTTAGTCATTTCAAAACCTCTCCTAACGTAATCCCAGCATTTGTAGCTTTCAATACACCCAGGTATTTTCGACTTGACCCTTAGTGTACCTTGTCTGGCTTTTCAGTACCTCATTGACTTTTTCAAACAAATTCAGTTAATTAATTGAGCTGGTCGTGAAATGTAACGAATAAATGGAACGGCTGAGGTGGCCCTCAGGAGAGGTTCGGGAACTGAAAATATCCAAATAGATTGTTTTTAGTTTGCGCAAATATGCATTTATTATATAGACTTTTGCATAGGACTATTTTTGTGTGTCTCAAAGTAGAGCATGCTGGGATATGCGAAACGAAACTTTCCAGTGTACTTGTACTTGTGCCTGGGCAAATGGCAAACAAAGGATCATTTCACTGTGGTGCCATGAATCCAAAGTTACCAGTGAGTTTCGCTGACGGAGGAGAGGAGTGTGTGAGGGAGGTGGCCGGGGGTGGGTGAGGGCCTGCAGTAACCTCTGCCTGGCAGATTCCTCCTGCTCGGCCTTCCCCTGCTGCTGCTCTCTCCAGCTGTCAGGCCCGATTAACAGAGAGGGAGAGAGATGGAGAAGCAGGTAATGGGAGGGGAGCGGTGGGGGTGGGAGATACCGCCACAGGTCCTGCCTGTTTTTAGCTCCTGGCCTGACACGGGCTCTGTGCTGAGTTTCGCGGGTCCTTCCTGGGTTGTCTGACCTCACGGGGCGTAAAGGCCTGTCTGAACCTGCTGTCAGGATACCCACCTGACACCTGCAGATGTCTGAGTCTGGCCCCGGAGGAGGGGGGTTTAGTCATCAAGTCAGGTTTTTCCTCAGAGCCCCCGTTTGTTAAAGCTGTCATCTTCTGAAACTTAACAATATGATATTTATATTAACGGTGGAGTAACCTTCTGCCTGCTTAGCTCATTTCTACAGACAGATATTCAGCAAAATCCATTTAAAACAACCTTCTAACGGGCATGACAGTGGTGCTCCATCTGGGCACACTAGTACAAGCACCTTCCGTTGGTCATTGTTTTTGTTGTCTGTCTCATTGTGTGCCATATGTGTCTCTTCCTGCTGTACTTGCCTTCTTTTCTGTCTGCGCACACTGCTTTTTTTAATTTTTATTCTCTCTCTCTCTCTCTCTCTCTCTCTCTCTCCCCCTCTCTCCCTGTGCCACATACCCCAATGATAAACAAGGTCCCCCTGGCCAGACACCGAAGCACTACAGCTGTGTGCTGAACGGCCTTCCTGAGACGTCTTGATCTTGTAGCCGTTCCCTGATTGAATCACGCGTTGCCGTGGGCTCCTGCACGTGCACCAGTCCCTGAGAAGAGAGAGCTGCATTCGCATGAAGTTTCAGCTTGCTGGGGTGGGGGGATTCAGTCAACTCCCGATCTGCCTCCAGTTTGATGTTAGAGGTTTAAACATCGTCTGTGGTGTTCTGAAGGTCCGCGGGAGCTTTCTGTCCATTTTACCTCCTTTCACCTTCCCTTCGAACCAGCATTAAATTTGCCGATCTGTGTTTCCCTCTGCAGTCGAGCCACCGCGGTTTACAGCCTTTAAGACTCCTTTGCTGGGAGCTGCTGCCTCCCACATCTGCTGCAATCAGTTCTGATGAATAACATGAGCTCTTCGGTCCAGTGTGCGCGTGCACGCGTGTGGTCACGCTGGTAATAAAAGCGGCCCCCATTGACTAAGGCCGGCCTGCTATGGAGAAGCCACAGTATCATTCTCACTACAGCACCCCTAAATATAACCTTGAAGCATGGCAGGTGTGAATGTGTGGGAGCAGGTGTGGAGAAGAGCAGTGGAAACCGCTGGCGTCCGTGGGTTTGCTCATGGATTAACGCTACTGATATGTGGCCCCTATGACCCTCCCCCCCAACCCCCTCCCCCTGAAGGATCCTCGCACCCGGCCGAGGCAAACCGTGGGTCCGTGCCTGTACATTGTGTTCCCCCCCCCAGGCCCACTATCAGTCGATTTGAGGCTGGCATGGGGGAGACCTGAGGGTCCTCCTGAGCCTGGCGTAGTCGTGTGATGTCCCCACCACCTGGTTACATTTATCATTTTTTTAATACTCTTAACTGTACTCACTTTCCATGTGATAAATAACTGTAGGGTCAAAAGTTGGTCTTTTTTCCTTAAAAAGCTTTTATCCACAATGACTTGCATTTTTACGCTGTTTGTTTCTGAGAGATTTGTGTTTCTTATCTGAGAGGCAGCTGGTGGAGGTCTTTAGTAGTATCGTGGTCCCTGGGCATGGGTGCCAAAACAGAAGGCCTTCCTTGCTCCCTATCCTCATTGGTTGATGTTCAGAGGGCTGTAAATGCCTTCATACTTGCACGTTGCACTGGCGCTTTGTAGGGTCTATACCCATTCCTGCCGGTTTTGGGTACCTGCTGAGTGTTCCTGCTCCAGCTGGGTGGGTCTGTGACTGTGTCAGCAGCTGATTACAGGGTCGTTGCAAAGGTGTAGAGGCAGCGGATGTCGGAAGGGACGGCGAAGGAAGCTGGTGGTTGGAATCTTGGAGCTAATCCCAGTATGGATATTTGACTCATGAATAAGGCTTTTCTTTACCCAGCTATCCGGTGCACCTGACACAGCACTGGAGCTGTGGGCTAGTAAGTGGTAATTATAAAGAGAATATTAGAGAGTTCCCCATTGTCTTCCTGCTGTTCTCCCTCGCTCACACCCCGCAAACATCCCAGCCCTTGAAGAGGTAGATGAGATTCTCTTCAGATTTGCTGTTTTTGTTTGGTTTCTCGTGAAGTAGGACTAACTTCTGGCAGGATGACGGGTTTGAGCGTGGTGTTTCTAGCGGCGGGGGGCAGGGGAGAATGAGAGAAGGATGACAGAGGAAGAGGCGGTGAGCTGGAGGAGCAGTGGGGTGGGGGCGGGGGGGGGCTTGCGTAGGGGGAGCATTGAGGGGCCCGAAGACGAGATCTGGCGCGACAGTTATCAGAGCTTCGCTTTATTATTTCCAGTGGGGGTGAGGTGGATGTGGTGTGTTAATACAGGGTGGAAAGCTCCCAGGCATGCTGCACTTATGCATGAATGTACACACACACACACACACAGACACACACACACACACACACACACACACACACACTCCCCAACCCCCTGGAGTCTTATTTGCATATCCCAGATGGGCAATCCATTTGCGTGGCAGTTTACGCTGCTTTTGTCCGACTTCATATAGCGATCAGCTTGTTTAAACACGCTGACATTTTCGTAGTGTTTTTGCATACGCAAATGACTTGAGTGTGAGGTAACGTGAGAAGTGGCACGGCTGCTGCTGCCCAACGAGCGCAGTGGCATTCAGATGTACTCCCCATTTGGGGGGGGGTGGGCACCGACCTGCAGCATGGGAACGGGATTGAGGCTGACTGACCGAATCGCATGGAGAGGCTGCTTGAAAGCTGTGGGTCTGGTGGGGTTTTGGAGCAGCCTGGCAGGGCAGTCACAAACACAGGGCTGCCCAGGCTACCATCCCAGCTTCCCTCTGCCTGTGCCACACCCCTTGTGAATGTCCAAGGTTTTTCGAATATGCTGGGTGTGACGAACCCGATGACATGATTCCTGGTGCACGTGGACGGGCTGCGGTTTCGCTGCGGGAATACAGCCCTCATATGTGTCCTTGCCTGTGAGCACCCCTCCCCTCCTCTATCCCCTGTAGAAACTTCCAATCTACCTTCCCTGTGCCCGTCCCCCCACCCCCTGCTCCATCTACCCTGTGGCTTCTCTCTAATTCAATTAATTTTTTGAAGAACAATTTCATGCAATGAAATTAATAAAAATTATATGAAACGCTGCGACGAAGGAAACCGGCATTGCAGATACATCGGATATTAAGCATAGACACCGGTAGTCCTTAGAGCAATAATCAATGACAAAAGTTCTGTTCACTTTATCTGCAAACTTACATGCTTTATTTTACTGGCTTAATGTGGATTTTACAAAGTTTGTGAAACGGCTGATTGCTTTTTTGCGCTCTTGCAGTTAGGTGTCAGCCGTGTTTAACATTTTTTTATTTTCCTTCGTTTGAACTCCGGGGGTTTTTTCAAGGAACGCAGCCTGCCGTAAGTGTGAGGACCTCCTGGACGGCTTAGATTGACCGCAGCTCTTTAAACACGGTTTGTTTTTCGTCATCGAGTCCGTCAGTTCTCCGTGTACTGGTGAAGTGGATTCATTTCCTGTCCTGGAAAGATCTGAATTTCTCTCGTGGTTGATGGGCTGGGAAGTTGTGAACGAATGCATGTTGTTTTTTTTTGTTTGTTTCTTTATAAAAATTAAAACGTGCAGTTTGAAAATAGCAGCATGAGGACAGCCTGTGCTCTTTGGGTGGAAATCGCCTGTGTTTAGTTTTTATTTTTTGCAAAACTCTTGCCTTGGTTTGCACTTTGGGGAGGGGGGTGGCTTCAATTTTCACTTTGTCAGCGTGCTGAATGGCGTAGGGGGGCAGGGCAACGAGTGAATGTTCCTAGATGGCTGGCACTGATCAGCACCTGCTCTAGGCAGTCAGGCTGTGTATAACAGGTTGGGTGTTTGGAGAGTGCTTATCGAACCCAAGCCGTGGCAGTGTTTTAACGTGGCGCCGGTCCTCTGCCCTCACCGCCCCCTCCCTCCCTTCCTCCCTCCCTTCCTCCCTCCCCCTGGTGCGAGTGTGAGAGGAATGCTGTGTTCATTACCGGGTGTGGATGTCAGCGAGTCGGTGAGGGGGGATGCTTGTGGCCATTACCGCCATGCTGACAGTCGTGCTCTAATTGTGACAGTCTGTCTTAGTGCTTCTTTAGCAGCCCAGTCAAGCACTTGATGTAACCTCCCTGGTGAGTCGCCTCCCTAAACGGTCCCCTTATCTATGGCTGTTTTGACCAGCCCGCATCACCATCTTCATCTCCTCCTGCCCATATCATGGCTGATGTTCCTTTTCATGCTGTACCTCGTCCCTCTCTGTTCCTTTCCTGCTTCTTCTTAATTTGTCTCCAGTTCATCTCTTGTTTGGATTTTTCTTTATTCTCCTTTCTTCTCCTGGGTGGCTGTTTTTGCTCTTTCATCAGCCTGCCGAACACCAGCCCATCTTTCATCCTCCCTGTGATCCCACGTTCCATTTTCCCTTTTACATGTTCCCTTTTCCATTTCGTCTCTCAAACCCAATGCCCCCTTCAAGTCCTCGACCACAGATGCGTGCCAAAGAGGTTGTCTTCAAGGAACGAGTGTCCGTGTTGAGGGTGGTGTTTGTGAAACTCAGAGCTTCCTTTCAGTGCCTGCTTAGATCTTTTGAGGCGGGCCAGCTGTTGGCGGTGGAGCTGTGGCTGAATCCAGGTTAGGTTTCCAATCTTCCCTTTGGCCAGAGAAACGGGTCAGAGCATAAAACAAAACGGAGGAAAGCTCGCAGAAAGTCAGGTCGGGATTAACCCAATAACTGTGCCTGTTAGTGACAAGCTTTCCTCTTACTCCGGGGCGTTACTTTGTCGTTAATTTTAGGCACGTTTATCTGAGTGGATTGGCTTGTTGGCTTCAAGGAGATAAGGCTTATGAGGGAGTGAATCGGGGAGAGGCAAGGAATGAAGGCAGGTCACTCACTTCTAACGGGCCTGGCCAGGAGACCAGCTGGTTATCTTTTATAGTCCTGGAGCTCATAAAGCTGCCCTACTAAATCCACTGGAGGGTCCACTGTTGTCCTCAAAGAGCTGAACTTGAATATGTAAGGAATAGTAATGTAATTGCCTGCAACATGTTTGATGGGCTTGACAGCTTATGGTTTGCTGTGGAGCACTGTACATGATGACTTGGTTGTGGGCACCTGGGAGTTTTTTTGATGTGTATCTGTGTATGTATGCATGCTCTCTGGCCACTTGCTTCTTAATGTGCAGGTGACCTCTGCTGACTGTCGGCCGTGCTTCTGTAGGGTCTTAGTTGGGGGGGAGGGCTGATTGCACGGGGGAATCTTTTCAACGGGGGTACATTTTCATCAGCAGGATTTTCCACTAGATCATCATGGAAGCCAGTTAAGTTAGTCCCCGCCCCCCCTTTTGAAGAGCATGTGTCTGCAGTGTGAGAAGATGCCTGTTCTCTCATACTGACGATTCTTGCATCGGCCTGGTTTCAGCTTGCCAGAGAGAGATGTGTATGGACATACACACACACACACACACAGCTTTGAAATCGCTGCAGCAGTGATCCTACTGGTATTGATTGTCAGCCCGTGGTGATGGGTGAGATGGGGCAAAGGAGGAAGGGTGGTTTGTTGGGGGTGGTGAAGGCCTCTGGGCATGACAGGCCTGGAGGCGTGCGGAGACTCGCCGTGTGACGATAGCCTCCCATCTGCTTGTCCCCGCAGCCCCGTGGACAGACAGACGGACAGACACGGCTCATACAGCTGGCAGCGTGCTGGCAGCACCGGGCTACACAGATGTCCGAGGGTCTTTGATCTGGGTGAGTGCATTCCAGAAGAGTACGGAGGTGGGGGTGGGGGGGGCGACTGAGCAATGAAAGGAGGTGCGTGGGTACAAGAGGGACGTGTTTGAGGGTGACAGGGAGTAGGGTAGGTAGGCTGTGCGGGCTGGGGGTTTTGGGGTCCATGGTGTTGCTTGGGCTGTCAGAGTCAGCGTGTCACAATTTATATGGAATTTTATCGTGCGGCTATGGAGGCAATATGATGTCCTGAGTGGAAACATGACAAGTGAGGAAAGTAGATAAATGAGAGCGGAGGAGAAAAGAAGATGGAGAGAGAGAGAGTGTGCAAATTAATGTCAGAGGACAGATGATGGGTACATTTCTAAAAAAAAAAAAAAAAAAAAACCCAACCTCTACTTCAGTGGAACAAAGAAGCTTGTTGGCCTGCTCAGTTTATTCGCTATTCATTGTCATTAATAGAGAGGTGTCACTGTGTAAGGGAATTTTTTATATGCAAGAAGCTTCGCCTCCTGTTGGATCTGCAAGAAGAGCGTTGGTGTATGTCTCTCTTTACAGACCTCTTGCATGTGCGAGAATGTGTGTTGCCTGAATCCAGCTGTTCCTACAGGGGCCTGTAGACTCTGTCTAGTTGCCGAGACGTGGGCGTCAGGGCAGTCAGACATGCTCTCTGGCGCTTTATGTCCTATGACTCCTGCCTCTGCTTACAACCAGGTCATGCAGAGACATGGCATGATAGGCGAATTTATTTTTTATTTTATTATTAATTTAATGTGTGGACCCATGGCAGAAACACCTAGGTCTTAACCCACTTATCTAGCCCAGTGTTTCCCAGTCCGGTCCTCAGGGACCCACAGACAGTCCACGTTTTTGCGCCCACCCAGCTCCCTGCCACACGGTCCACATTTTAGTGGAGAGCTGGGTGGGCGCAAAAATGTGGACTGTCTGCGGGTCCCCCAGGACCGGACTGGGAAACACCGAATTCTAGCCGTGTTTGAATCAGTCGCTTTGTGGCAACCGCGTATTGCTTTTAGTTCCAAGATTTCAAAATGCTGGAAATAACGTTGCTTTTGAAAATACTGTCTTAATACTGTGCAATGCGCTGTAAGGTCTGGAAGGTATGACGCTGTGAAAAACAAGATACCGCTCAAGCCTATATGATAATATTATAGTCATAATCTCACCATGAGATAATCTTGAGGAGACACTCAACAGATACCCCCTCTGCCCTGTGAAGGCAATACTGCAGTATGTCTAGGGCTGTATTCTTCAACCCAGTTCTTAGATGCCCCCAGACAGTCTACATTTTTGCTCCCTTCCAGCTCCCACCCAGTCAAGAACATGGATTATACCAGGTTCAGGTATGTTAGGAGTTGGGAGGATTGAGAAATACTGTTCCAGAGCACACATGGTTCTATGAGAAGAACCCTGCTCGACCTTCGACCTTCCTCCCAATGGTTCTCCTGAAAACCAGGTAATTGAGGGAGAAGGTGGAGTGATGGTTCAGGTAACTGAAAGAGTGCTCACATGCGTTCCCACCTTGCATCAGGAAGTAGTCAGATGTGATGAACATCTCAGCTGGGTTCTTTGCTGTTTCGTCAAACACCAGACTGGAAGTGTTGGGGGTGTGGGCCGGGGAAGGGACTGGAGCCTCACAACACCTGCATGAGTATGAGGCAGATGCTGCATCCCAGCTGGGGGACCCTCGGGAAATGGCCGCCTGACACAGGCTCCTTAGAATCAAGCTAATTGGGCCAGGATGAAGGCCTGGAGGGTAGGAGGGGGCACAGGTGCCAAGGCAGCTGCAGAATGATTTGAAAACGGGGACCTCGCTTTGGTGGGGGGTGCTTATTCCCCTGTGGCTTCCCCTGGGCCCCTTCCATGCTCAGACACGTCTTGTAATAAGCACCATTACAGGGCTACCTGTACCCTGCCATGCCCATCTCCATGGCTACCACAGCTGGCGTGTACGTACGTGCAGCCTGCGTGCATGTGCATACGTGCCACATCAGAGGCACGTGACCAGCTGTCAGTCAGTTGTCCCCTTTTGATTGATTCATCATGCAATAAGTAGTGCTTTGTGGTGCTGAAAGATGCAGAGCGCCAATGAAATACCCAGTCTCTTCCAGTGGTACATTGATAAATTCTGGTGAACCCCAGCTGAAAAGGCACATTTGTTGTGTCCATGAGAGCTACGTAGATAGACTTTTGTCCTCTGAAGCCAGCCTTCGCGTACCCAACAGAAAACCTTCAACAAGGAATAGCCAGGATGCCTGAACGACCGCCAACAGCTGAGCGGACATCCAACAAGCATTTGGAGGATGCGCCTGAAGGAAGGGGGCGGTGGCGGGCAAGGCCAGCACTTGCATTTGTCCGTTCCAGGATGTGTTTTTAAAAGTTGCCGACCTTCTAGCCATGCTAGTCTCAGTCTCCTCTGCTCCCTGGAAAAGGTCGGAATGTCACTCCGGCCTGGGGGCAGCATCAGGTGGGCCGGAGGCTGCTGGGAGGGTCACCTTGCAGTCCTTGAGAATGCTTTCCTCTGCCAGCGGACTCTGTGGAAGCCATTATCGCGTTCCTGTAGCATCGTGGCTGTGCAGGAGAGCTTCCGAAACATTGACCAGAACTTCTGAGATGACTCCACTTTTTCCTGTCTATAAGAACGGCGTTTTTGGTGCTTCTCTTATTAAAGCCTGCATCCACCTGGCTGTCGGCTTGCTCCTGTATCCCGATGGCCTTGCCTGTTGCCTGGCAACCTACCAGCAGAGTCGAAGAGTTAGTAAAAGGCTTAGGCTGCTACGTTCTCCTGGCCAGTCCAGGATGCCACCCCTCACTTGCGGGCTGCTGGCTTGTTTTAATTAGTGGTCGATTCGTACCCCGAGGTTCAGGGGAGGTGAATGGATTCAGCAGCTGCGGTGGAACAGTTAATCGGTCAGCTGAAAAACCGGGTCACGAGGCAGAACCTCGAGGTCCCATGTTTTGTAGCCTTTTTAACCCCCAATCTCTGTCTGTCTTTCACTTGGTTGATCTCTCCCTACCTCCCTCCCTCACCTGTTCCTTCTTGTCATTGCGCCATCCAGTTTCAGTTACCAGGGTAACCTGGCTAAACACCCCCAGGAGGCCTCCCCTGCTGCGCTAGCCCCTTGCTAACGTTTACCCTCCTTTAACGACTGCCTTTCATTTAGATCTCGGCATGACCCGTCTGAATCTGTGAGTCCTTTGGGGCTTTGGTTCCGTTAATGCATTCTACCCTTTTTTTCGCTCCAGTTCAAGGGTTGAATTTCACTCTTACTTCTGCAACAGCAGTACTGCCATCTTTCCATTCTGTTCCTTTCACTCAATCTGCGCCCCCCCCAAGACAGTACATGATTTCCACTGAAGGCTCATACTTAAGCTGAGGTCATGACGTTTCCATGCCCAGGGTCAGAGACCTGGAGCTCCAGCTGGCATTCACCCTTATGACCCCTGTGACCACCCGCATAAACTTCTACTTCTTGGCCAGACTCTCACGCTCTGCCTGTCCAGCTGAATAAGGCATGAATGAAGACTAAGCAGCTCTTCTCGGCCAGTTTGAAAATGCAGTCTGTCGGAAGGTCTCCCTCGCAAATCCTTCGTTCGGTCACGGGGATCTTAATTGACTCCCTGTCCGATTGAATCTCGCTCTGCTCCCAGGCGGCGGAAGGAATCCTGGTGATGGTGGCTCATCGATCCGAGGTCGCTTTTCTCTGAAAGGAATGCTGGGTAATTATCGACGGGCAGCGGCTTGCCTAATCCCCGTCTTGTGTTTCTCGGCGCTCTGTTCGAAAGTCGGTTACAAAATCATTAAACTGCATTTGTGAGTCGGTCCTAATTGCCCTTTAAACAAGGTTTGTGGTTATTGTCTTTCAGTGATCATGGTTTGGTGTATTGTGATCATTGGTTGTCTACTTGACTGTGGACTGTCTTTGGGACCCTGATGCCCATTGTGGGGTCTGTTTATGCATCGATTGTGTGGTATGTTGTTTTGGTGTGTTGGTATCCTGCTTGCAAGGTTAGGGTTTTGTGAGCTTGGGGAACTGCACACAGTTTGTGTATGCATTTGTCTCAGCTGCGAGTATAAGGCTGTCCAACTTTCTGTGGGGTTTCGAGTGAGCTGGTAGTTGACTGTCCAGGTATAGAGCATCGCTGTTCAAATGCTCCGTGCTACTAATTGCAAAGGGTTGGAGCCAAGATTGGTGTGCAGAAGACCCTCTGTCAGTCCCTCCTTGCTTTGGCTTCAGCGAGTGATACCACCATGACCCTTCTAGATGCTCTAGCGTTTTAGGTTAAAGAGAATGATGTGAGCAATGAAATGGAGGGAGATGTACAATTAAATTTTTCATCTTTTGATTTAATTTAATTTGACTTGATTTGATTTAATAGTCATATTAGCTATCCATAGGTATGCATGTGTGCGTGAATGGTGTGTGAGTGTGCCCAGCGATGGGTTGGCGCCCCATCCTGGGTTGTTCCCTGCCTTGCGCCTGCAGTTTCCGGGATAGGCTCCGGACCCCCCGCGACCCATATGGAATAAGCGGTTATAGAGAATGGATGGATGGATGGATATTAGCTATCCAATGATGTGGCAGTCAGTTTTGGCAGCTGGTTGACATTAGTTGACTCCAGGGTTGAAATGAGCATTATTGCGAAATGTCAGACCCGGGTCATATTCCCATACTCCCAATGTCCCTACCTCATCTGCTTGATGTGAAATCTCAGAGGCAAGGCCACGTCCCTTGTTGCTTGGCAAAACAGTCCCTAAGGTTGATGTTGGTCAGTGACCAGGAGGGTGAATCCCCGGCTATCTTTTAGTTTTTGCACACTCATAAAGTTATGGAGTTGGATGTCCCCCAGATGCAGCCTCGAGAACCCTATTTAGGCTAAAAAGTTAGCACTTTGTTCAAAAAGCAGAAACACTTGTTAAAAATGTTTGTCTTGTGTTTTCAGGCTTTGCGTTTTGTCCCCACAAAACATATTCACACACCCACGAGCAGATACACTTGCTCTTGCTTGCTGGTGATTGACTTTGCTGTGGGTGCAAGCACTTGATGGCACCGACCTCAGAAATGCGTTTCCTGCTTCCCTTTTGCTGTGGGTTTTAAATTGGGAGCCCTCTGTGCAATAGTTTCTCATTGCCCTCATAGAACCGCAGATTAGAAGTACTTGTCTCACCCTTGTAACTGTGGAGCTCATTTTACCTTGTGGGACAGTTGTGAATATAAAATGCTAGTTTTTTTTGTTTTAACGTTATTGTAGTTAGGAAGGGAGCTACAAAAAATGGCTAGGAAAAAGAGTAATTAGGCCGAGCCAAACCATGCAAGAATAGCATTGACTAGGCGTGTAGAGCCAGCAGACCAACAATGGGGAAACCTTTCTGTGTGCCACTTTTTTGGTGATATGCCTGATGGGACCCCTCCCACCCTGACCTCTGGGTCCCTTTTGAGTTCAGTGTGTAGCAGATGCCAGGATTCTTGGAGAAAGGGCCTTTTGAAGAATAGAGGGGTGAAGATCACGTAGAAGGAACGAGCCGGTGGCCGCCCGTCACAGCTCGTCAAGCCAGATCGAGAATCCGAAGACTCCACTCGTTTGTATTTACGTTTTTGTTTGTAGCTCACAGTAAAGTCTTTGAAACCAGGACAAGGCATCAGAGCAGAGCTTCATTCAATCAGTTTCCTCCGGTCTTCATCGAGAGTCTTGCCCACTGGGAGTTTATTATTTATTTATCATCATCTCCAACCAACTCACAAATCCAGTGATTTGACTTCTTGGAGCTTCTGGAAGGATATGTGTGAGAGGGAATTAGTAGGGTGTTGGTAATAAGGAAGGGTTAGATGATCTTCAGCTAGGTTTCTTCCGTTGAAACCTCTGCTTGACTGGACATTATTGTGTCTCACAGCTGTAGCTAGCCTAGTTTTATGATTGCCTACTCATACCTCTGTCTTGTCCTACTTTCTGAAGAAGGGAAGGTGAAGCAGTTCAAAGAGGTGATTCCCACCCAGGATGAGAGTGATGCTACACGTTTAGGCTTAAAATGAGCAAGAACTCATCACTTGTCTTCTCTGAGCTCAGATGGCAGGTAGTAGCACCTTTCCAACTAGCAAATGCCTCTGGAAGGCAAGAGTCATGCAAGGATGAAATGCTTTTGTTAATTAAAAAGATTGTCAAGAGTCATGCAGGTATCTGTGGTTAACAGTCACTAGCAATCCTATCTCCTGCATATTGACGTGGTGCTACCGGGAGTCAAATGAAGGCTCGGCCTTAATTGGCTTCACCACCGTGGATAAGGCGCTCCGCGGGTAGCTGGAGATGGACACTTGAAGGTTGCGAGCGGTGGGTGCTGTGGTCTCTCCGTTGTGACCCTCGCTGTCAGCACTGGGGTTTGGAAATGACAGGTTCCCTTATTTAATTAGAAAAGTTCTTGTCGTCTTGGCTGGAAGGCATTTGAAACGGGTGACCTGAAAGAACTGGTTCTTTTTCCTTGTTTTATTTAATGTTTTTTTTTTTTCTTTCTTCTCTGAGTAGACGCCATCTCACGCGTTCTGTGACTCGTGTTCTCTCTTCGGTGTCTCATCATTAAAATTGTTAGAAGGGGTGTTTCTTGGTAGAGAGAGTGTGAGCTGGGGGGGGAGGGGGGTTGGTGGGGGAAAGGGTATCCACGGGCACCCTGCGCTAGCAAGAAACTTATGAGCGTCCGGGCTGATGTGGAGGCCTTCTGAAACTTCTGAATAGGGTCGTCGTGGAAACCTATTTAAATCTGCTTTCTATGTGAAACGGCATGCGAGGTTGACACAGGAAATGACAAATAGCTTGTAATTTGTTGCAGCTTAATTGGATTTTAAAAATTAGTTTTGGAAATTGAAATGGGTGGCATAGCCAAGCAAAACTGGATTTTGTGTTTGAGTGCCATCAGAGCGGTTACTTAGAATCCCGCTGATGCTGGGGATATCTTATTGGGTTTGGCATCAAAAAAACAAAAAAGGCATGAAGGGGGCAGGCCTTTGAGCAACACTGTTGACCTCTGCTGCAAGCTGAGCCGATGCTTAATTGTTGCTTAGTCTCTCCTTTTTTGCTTCCCTCCATGTGATACTTTTAGTGCTCTTATTCACATTCCATATAACATGCCATGCTCGTCCTCAGCCTGACCTTTCTGATCCAAAATGCCACTGAAGTCTGCTTCGGAATTCCATCCTCTGTCCCACTTTTCCAGGAGGGCTAGGATGTTTGGAAACAGATTGGAGAACTACCAATTCTATGTTAATTATCCCTTACCTGCCCTCTCACTAATCATGCAAAGGTTATGGAAGTTTTTACTTGATATTTTTGTGGCATTCAAGGATCGTGAATTGTTTTAAATGTAGCCAAATGATTCTGGGTAAAGATAGACTTTGGTTTGCTGCAGCAACATTACTAAGATCCTAGTTGGTGGTGGAGTTGTTATATTTCATAATCCACAGCCCCAGAGCCAAAAACGGAAATGAAGTTTGCTGGTTTTTGACAGTTAAATGTATAAAAGGAGCCTTTGTGATGTGTCTGAGGTGCCCCCGTTCCCTTCCCCCCAGCACCAAGGTGACTGAGACTCACCGTAATATGCAAGGAAAATAGTTTTGAAAGGAGATTAGGGCTCTGAGAAAAACACACTTTGTTTCATGACTTTGTACACGGAACCGTTAACTCTCCTGGCTTCTCTCTTAAACGTTAGCTGAGGTTGGGAATGTCCCCAGCCACAGCGCCCCCTCTCTGTCTTTCTCATCCCTCTCATGTTTTTAAAAGCAAAAAATTGAGGATGGTTGTCTTTGTTTTTCACCAGCCCACGTGACATAGAATGAGAAGCCCACAGACTGAGCCTTGAGGCACCCCTGGGTGAGCCAAGGCAGCCTGTCTCATCGGGCTGCTGCAGTAATTGCGCGGGCATGTTATATGTAATCATTAAAGGCCTAATTTCTGTGAGTCATGGCAAGCTATTTGAGGCGGGTGGAACTTTGCCGCATGGCAGCGGAATGCGCAGTGCTTGTACCAGGATTTTTACTATTGGTCCTCGGAGGCCAGTTACACCACAGTGTCCAAGTGAAAAATGCAAACTCTGGGCTGAAAGCCTTCTAGAGCAGGAAATGGCATCCTCTCACCATGGCACATTTGCTGTAACTCTCTTTGTTTGGGTCTCATGCCTGCCTGTGGGTTCCGACTGGGCTTTGTGTGTGGAGGCGTGCGTGTTCATGTGGTTCTCTGCCCTCCCCTCTGTTTTGTTCTGATTTCTCAGCCTTTGCCCCCCCTGGTTTGGTGGGTGAGCTGATGGGAGGCACACTCCAGTGGGCAGTTGAGGGAAACGGGGAGAATTTCCTTTGGGGAAATTAATGCCTAACTAAGCATTTTATCTATAGTATTATCTTGAAGCTTTGGGTGGAAGCAGGCTGCAACGTGGCGGGCGTTAAGGATAACGGTGTACGCATCTTGGAATCTGCGGTGCCACTGACTGACTGAGCAGGCAGTGTGTGGTGATGAATGTCTTGTGGTACAGTAGGCTGCTGGGATTGTAGGGCGTGCCCCGCATTCCACCCCCCGGCGCCAGTGCCCGCAGACAAGGCCGGCGACACACGCGCGTAATACGCGAACATAGGTCGTAC
>JAAGVU020000044.1:13666975-13683767 GCA_011763525.2 Mormyrus iriodes | reverse complement strand
GTCCTCCTAGTCAGGTCAAGTGCGAGTAGTAGTATATGGTCAGCAGTTTGACCAGTCCACCGTCACGTCCCGTTGATTTGGTTACTGTGTTTGTGGAGTTGCAGGAAGTCTCCCTTGTGCTGCTCACTTGTGCACAAATGGTAAATTGTGTTTTTTCTCGCTTTTTCTTGTGACGTAAGTAATACAGCCAAAAAGGTCAGCCATAACACAATTAACCCATCCCCTAATATGCAATAATAAAAGATTAACCATTTTACTAGCCCGGTTCTATATACTAATGCATACTTAAACCTGAAATGGTTAAGAAATGTTTTTATATTGAAGCCGGTAATCCACATTAAAAAGACAAAATGTGTGGGGCCCTTTGTGAAAACTGCTTGTTGTTCAAATATTTGACTGAAGAATCAGTAATAACCCCAAGTACGATAAATGTCAGATTTAAAATATGCAGATAAAGCGAATGAAGATGTTGTGAGCGACTTGGGTGCGCTGCAGACTTAAAGGGCACTCGGCCGTGCTTTTATGACTGGAGTCTGCTAATAGAGTGTACATGGCGCAGAAATGACAAACGCGTCCTGCTAGTGATTCCCTCATCAGTCGACGAGATGACAAGCAGACTGTATGCGCTCTTTACAGTCATAGTCTCAGATGCCCCTTTCTGCTGAGGCTGAGTAGCTCCATTCCTATCCGATGGCCCTTTAGAATTCTTTTTTTTTATCATGGTAAGTTCGTTAAAAAGACCATCAGTGCCATGTTTAATGGACCATAAGTATATTTTAGAATCATTCACTCATCTATCTGCCATCTTCTATAAGTGACTATTTGCTACAGGGTCACGGTCAGCCTGTCTCAGGGGCCAATGGGCATGTGGCATGGCATGGAATGCCAGTCTTTCACAGCGCACACACACCTTCCTTTATGGGGACTCTCCATTCATTTCTATGGGCATAACCCTAATCCCAGCTAAGACACCCATAACCCCTACCCAGCTATAACCTTAACCATTAGTAACCAAACTAAATGCAAGACTTCTGGCATTTTTAGTTTTTTGATTGCATTCACAGCTTTTCATAAAATTGAGTTTACCCTTTGGGGACCAGAAACATGATCATCATAAGGTAAAAATAACAGGTTCGTATCACATTATGGGGATGTTTGGTCCCCACAATGTAATATATATGTGCCCACACACACAGAGTTTGCAGTTTAGAGCTGGTTGGTCTTACTGCATGTTCTTGGACTGTGGGAGGACACCAGAGAACCTGGAACAATCCCACACAGACACAGGGAAAATGTGCAGACTCTACATGTATAGAGTGTAGGTGGCTAGGAATTATTCATTCGTGTCACTGAAACGTGTCATAGAGTCATAGAATTCTCTGACCTTCCTTTGTCTAGGCACTGAAGTCTCCCCTTTGACCTTTAACCTGTAGTGGGGGTCAGTGAACAAGGTTTCAGGTTTGGCTTTCTGCATTTTCCATAACATAGCGAAAGCGGCCTCTTCTTTCTTTTGCGCTAGTCCGATACCTTAACTGTTGGCACTCACAGCATTTTATTATCTGATATCTATCTATCTATCTACCATTTACTTGGCAATTCTGGTCAGGGTTGTGAGTTTAATTTGTGCTGTAGACTGTAATAAAATTTTATTGGTTTAGTATATTTTAAATCAGTTTCTACTGTTTTGTACACGCATACAAAAGAGGCAAGTCGGTGTCCTTAAATTAGTCTTAAATAGTTCACGTTAGCAGCTACATGTTTTAATCACAGCAATTTTTCACGCTTGGACGTATTGTTCCATAATGGTGACCGTTTGATGACCTGCTTCCCATGAGGTTAGACAGCAGGGGCACTCATCTGTAACATTGTCACTTAGATGCATGTTTTCCTGTTTATTTTTAATTAGATGCATCGGCATTGACTGACCTGTGATTTGCAGACCTTTGCGCAAAAACTGTTTGAAAGCAATCTATTGAAACTGCCGTAACATTTTTTTTAATTATCTAATCCCAGTTATTAATGACATAGGGCTTTCATCATAAAGCTGTGTACTGAAAGTAAACGCAAATAAATCGATGTGACACATTTAGATTGATATTTATATGGCAAAATCTATAATGTCGAACAGCAAAGTGAAGTCGTCACCCTCGCGTTTCAGAAAATTATTAATCAGACTTTCATGGCAGTTATCTTGTTTTTTTCTGCCAGGTATATCTGGCTGTATGGTCATATTGCAGCAATTGATTTAAGTAGTCAGACTTTTGGTGCAGTATTCAACACATTCACGCCTGTTGCTTTTTTAGGTGATAAAAGAATAGCGAAAGATAAAATTGGATAGACTCAATGGCATGAAACCGTTCAAATTTTAAGAGATGGATGAGATAGGCACGAGCACCTTAACGTGCTTTTGTTTGTAAGAGGATTTTTCTAGAATGTCTTGCGGCAATCACCATGAGCAGTTACTTTTGGGAAGTTCCAGGTAACGCAATCAGTGCCGTGGCGACCAGAAATAACTTGCATCACACGCCTCACTTCGTGTTATGTCTATTTTTTTTATACGTTCTTATCCTTTCCAAACTGGTACTTTCATGTCACCCCCTAGAGCAACAATTCCAGCATATTCCTCTGCCTAAACGAACAGTAACAATCGCCGCTCTCGTCTGTATTTCTGCGACTATAATGAAATTTTGTGCGGCAAACAAATTATGAAATTCAGGAAAGCACGTCGGGATGCATCTCCAAATCAGGAACAGGAATGCCTGTTTGTGGTCGCCTACCCGAGGCCAAAGTCATCTGCGTGTGTAATATTGGTAACAAATGACAATAGGTGGCCCCCGGTTATGAAGCTTTACCTCGGATCTTTTGGGTGTAGCTACAGAGATTTGATTTCTCTGTATAAATGGCTGGTTTTAGGGGTTATTTGCTTTTAAGATTGCTGATGATTTCCGTTACCATTTGACTAGCCTGCCATGACATTTGATGCTGTTAAACTGCAAATAATGCAATAAAACACTACAGGTTCACTGCTTAAATATGGTAGCTTTACTGTCACAGTTATATGTTGCTATTGCACTGACTTTATATATCTTTTTACTGTTACAAATTGGCTTTTACATATATGGTTTTAAAAACTGTTAAGGAAGTATTATGCGACACTTCAATATCATGCTTTCTTAAGCCAAAATTTTTGCTAATTAGCTGGTTAGCACAGCGGCCCATAGCTAATGATAGACATGGCACCAGACAGGGGCAGGAAAGAAAACCTCAGAGGCAGCCTGGAATTAATTGCCAGGAAGTCGCAGGTAATTTAAATTGCAAATCTTCCAGTCACTTATTCTCCAACTTTTTGATTAATATTTTATTGTTTCGCTGCGTAAAAATGCCACCAGTGTTTTTCATCTCCTGATACAAACAGTACATAAGGAAAAAACTGAATTAAATATGACCAGATGCATACGTCGGAATTCCGTCTTTTTAACGTTAATTAAGCCACGAGGACTCACAGCCGTGTCGTTTGCGTAGGGTAGGGGTGCCTCCCCCCCCCCCCCCCCCGCCACACGCACATATTTTGTCCCTGACAGTTAAGTGAAGAATGCCTTGTGTCCTGTCTTGCATGTCTCCCATCTTCTCATGGTCTTAACATCTCATTTTTAGTCGGGCACTAATTAGGAGGAGTGCAGAAAAGCGGGTCGCACGACCCCGCATTGGATGGGTCCTTCAATTAGCAGTGAGAGATGTGGAGGCGGATGGAGGAGACTGAGGCCTTTCCAGCCAGGTGACCTGGACGACCAGCCTGCGTCTGGCCGCCTTTGAGTTAGGCGCCCATTCTGACCTGAGAGAAAAGATAATTTTACTACTCAAATAATGAGTCGAAGATCCGGAACCAAAGTGGAAACCAAACAATTAATTTTAGACAGACATTTAAGGGCTGTGATTCAGGAAACTTTAAGTCCTTGTTAGTGGTACGTTGGGGGGGGGGGGAGTGAAAGGAAAGCTCCTAGTTTCTGGGGAACAAACCGCTGCTCTGTCGTTGAGAACAAAGGCCGTTCCATCTCTTTGATTGTCAACAGGCTCACTGAGTTGCTGTGATTTGTGTCGCTGTGACTAACTCTTCCAAGCAGAGCTGTAGTGGCTCGCTTATTTCCTGGAAACTGGGCACTGTAGCTGAACATGTGCTGCTCTGTGTGCCGAGAGCAGGGTAGAGAATGACCGTGTCACTTGGTTCTGCTCACCCTATACTTGCTTGTGATTTATTGAACAGTGCTTTTTATGCGGCGTAAGAGTTAAGCTTAACTCCTCCTTGTAAAGGTGACCCATGCATTTGCACCTACAGCTGATGCTCAGGCGTCACTGTTGAGGAATATGAAACTTCATTCTTGGTTCTTGATGGCATCTTTTCTTCAGGATTCCATGCCGACGTCGCCAGTTCTCATAAAACTGCAGGTGTGCCCCCAGAACCCTCTCTTCTTGGCAACCTGGCTTGCCTGGCGTTTTCTTATAGATGACCCTAAGCATGATGGGATATCCTATTTCCCCCCTCAGGAATTACACTTTTTTTGGATGCATCGCCATTAAATACATGCCTGTACCTACCATTGAGGACACTGAGGTCAAGTCCTCAATATTTGTTCTACAACTCCAATACCCACAATCCATTACGGGGCACAACTAGGAAGGGCTAACACTTTTGACCTTGGTATTTTAAAAATCCTGCCTATGGCCCTGATTAAATATATTTTAATCCATTTAGGTTCCTGTAGTTCCTACCTGTATGTTGGATTAAGGTACATTTCATGGCAGTATTTTATGTATATGTGTGTGTGTGTGTGTGTTTGTGTGTGTGTGTGTGTGTGTGTGTGTGTGTGTGTAAGTATATGCATTATTCGCAAAAAACGGACTTTATAAGGAAAAATAAGGGGAATCCTTAATTACAGCTGTCAGCCTTTTTTAGAATGAAAATCCTCTAATGATGCTCAGCTTAGCTTGCAGACAGTCTGAATACAGATATAAAGGGTGATCACTTTCAGCTTTTGATCCCTGAGACACTCTATTTGCCCACACCCAGTGGGGAAGCCTGTTCTCTTTTATTTTACCTTTTAATGATTCTCAGTAGCCACACATCACTGCCCATAAGCAGTGAATGGACATGTTTGTCCTAGAGGCAGTTTGTGACCTTATTCAACCTCCGTTGTCCTTTGTTTTCCCTCCTCAATGTCCAACGAGGACAGTGGAGATCGTGGACATTTCAGGTTTGTGCTCCCCTGAAGGCCGTCTGCTTCCTTTTCCAGAGACACAGCCTCAGCCACCTGCGTTTCAAGTGCCATCTCCGGTCGTGGCCCCGGCGGCTTGGCGTCGCCGTTTCCTTCCCTCCACGGACGGGCGCCACTGCCCAACCTGCCGCCGCCAAAGCTGGCGATGTCAAGAGTTCCGAGTCCCCCTCCCCCCACGGAAATGTCCAGCGGGCCCGTGGCTGAGAGCTGGTGTTACACTCAGGTATGTGTAAGTCTTATCTGCTCTTGTGTCTGTGTTTTAAATGTCAAAAGGGGCTTTTTAAATCTTTTGCTCAGATCTGTGTCCAGAGAGTTGTAATTCTGCACCGGTACACAGAGGTGGGCGAGGGGGGTGGTGGTGGGGGGATGGGTTTGTATGTGCGTGTGGACTTGGAGAGAGATGAATTAAGCGTGGACTGACAAAGACAGATTTCAGCAGAGGAGCCTGGGATTTGCGTAGGTCTGATGAGAGTCTATGTGCCGTGTTAGAAAATATGAGTATCTCTGACTCTTTATTTTACTCGTGCATTACCCCCTTGAAGTACACTTTTCTGCCTCATTTCCCGATTTTTTTCTTGGATCTCGCGAAATTTTATTTATTCATTTTTTTTTTTTTGAACCTTTAATTTCCCATCTTCTTTTTCTGCTCTATGTCGAGATGAAAGGCAGTTTTGATGTGCAGTTCCGCAGCCTTGGCTGACCGGTTTCTTCACTCATGTTTTCATTTAGTTTATTTGTCTGTTTTTGCCTGTTTGTTTGTTTGTTCGTTTATGCCCTCTGCCATCGCTGTCACGCCATCCGGTGACTTCCGTCAGATTAAAGTGGTGAAGTTCTCCTACATGTGGACCATCAACAACTTCAGCTTTTGCCGCGAGGAGATGGGCGAGGTCATCAAGAGCTCCACCTTCTCTTCGGGAGCCAATGATAAACTCAAATGGTGCGTCTCAGGTCTGGGATGGTGGGTGGGGGCCGAGCTTTTGAACCATCAGTCTTCTACATCCACATGGACGCAGCTGGCGATCCCAGCTCTCTGTGGTGTCATGAAGAGATTCCTCTGAATTGTAGCGTTTGCTAAAATTAGAAGTACATTTTCAGCCGGAAAGTTGTGCTGTGCACTCCGGGCTGTGAGAAAGATTTGGGGCAATTGTTTCTTATTGTGTCAGAATTATATGCTCCAGGATGACTAACTGTGTGCTTGGGGTGATTTTAATGAGAGGGAACCAGCTGTGAGCTGTGTTGTTTCTTGGTGGGTAATTGGTTCTAGGAGGAAGAGGTTGGGGGTAAAATAAAATATTCACCTGAGCTGAAAGTGATTAAGTGTGCTTCTTGAAACACACAAAAAAACACAGGTAAAAACACCTTAAACTCATAAAGTCCAAGTCTCTGTGGTACTTTTGCATTGCACAGGTGCCTACGGGTGAACCCCAAAGGCCTGGACGAGGAGAGCAAAGACTACCTGTCCCTCTACTTGCTCCTTGTCAGCTGTCCCAAGAGTGAGGTCCGTGCCAAGTTCAAATTCTCCATCCTCAACGCCAAGGGTGAGGAGACCAAAGCTATGGGTGAGTGAGGCCACCTTCTGAATGATGATTCCCCATCTGGCTCTTTCGCAGTTTGTCCGCGATCTGCATGGAGCGGAAATCCCCCCCTAAATTTGTAAAACGCAAAATGTTCGAGACCGATCTATACTAAAGGATGTAGTTTCAAAAATGGAATCACTCTGTGTCAATGGGATGATGGTGGACTGAAGGTCTTGGGATATTTTAACAGGCCATTTGCAAGGAAATAAACATTGAGGGCTGTTTGCATGGAATTGTACTTTGTAAAATGGCACCATTATTTTATAATACGGCATGCAGCTAGCCCTGCATTAGATTCCACTGTTGTCCATGGTAACGTGCTTCAGGTGAGCACATTTCGTATGCATGGTATGGTTGTGGCTATGGGCATCTTACCGCATGCTAACCCACAAACTATGTTTTCATGGGTTCCTGAGGTATCTGCATTAAGGTCGAATTACCTCCTGTTTCTGCTTGCCTGCGTGCAGAAGGTGTGCTGATAGCTAGATGAGTGTGTATAATCTCAGCAGGAGCGATTAGTTTCCCCAATATTTAATTAAAGGCATCGTGGGCGATTCAGATTTTAATTAAAAAGGCACTATTAGAAGTCTTCTCTAGCTCTTTTGATGAATTGAAAGTCTCTGTGCCTCCATTCTCTGCCTCTTTTTAATTGGGTTAAGTTTGGAGGGGTTCCGGGGGGGGTTAGATGTAGCCTGGAATTAAATTTTGAGGGACCAGATGTGGCCACTGTGCTTCACTTCGTTTTCAGCCTTTCTGGTTTTCGGCCGCCCGTTGAGCAGCAGATGAACGGAGCCATTTATTCGAATGCAAAGTCGTGGCTGCTTGTTTATAGGCTGTCGTGCAGCCCCTGTCTGTGTGGGGAGGGTGTGAGGCTTCCTCCCCACAGAGCCCCTAGAATGGACAAACTAGGCATTTTATTTTTGGTAGTGGTCGTACCTATTAACATTTTGCTAACGTTCAAAGAATGGAAACTTCTCCTTGGCAATTCCACGGTTTCGACAGCAGCACAGATATCACTACTGAAACCATAGATGTTAGCTCCTCTTGTATTGAAATGTTTTGTTTTGGGAATGTCCATCTGTGACCCTGGAAATAGGTCCATCAGTCTGAAAGCAGCCTGGGCCAGATCCTACAGAGCCTTTTCTAATGAGAAGCCGTTAATTTTTTATGCCTGTAAAACCTTTTCAAGTGAGACTTGAAACACTTTGTATTTCAGGATGCAAGCATAGTGACAAGCTGAATCTGCTCATACCCGCAATATTTCTAGATACCTGCATATTGTCTTACAGGATTACTGTGTATCTGTGCTGGTAGCCATTAAACACGCGTGTGCATGAAATAGTTTTTCCGCTAATGATCGAATTAGCTCGACATTCAGTCAATTATCGCTTGTGTCTCTAAAAGCTCTTGCGGTGTTGCAGGCGGGATAATTTTGATTGATCTGTTTGCGTTTATAACCTGGCAGAGCTGAAAGATTTGTTTGGTTGTTGGGCGGATGAAATAAACAAGGTAATCTCGGTGGTGAGCTGCATAATGGTTCCTGGCAATTTTTTCTGAGCCTCCGAGAGTTGGTGTAAAGGTTCAAGGCAGACCCTTTGTACTTTTAGGAATGGTGCTGTGCCTCTCAGTACGACACCTGTGGAATAAGGGGTGGGCGGAGTCTGATTTCAGCCTTTCAGGGGAGTGTTGAAGGCTGATGCTGGAGAATTTTACTACAGAGCCTGCTTACCGCCGGGTAACCTGGTTTGTATGAAATCAGAAACAAAATCTGCTTGGTGAGGCCTCATCTCCGATGATTCCACCCCCCTCCCCGGAACAAGCGAGGGAAGAACAGCATGCTGCTGCTGGCTGGTTCCCAGCTGCCACCATCCCAAGTAAAGCTGTGTGATGAATGAGCTGAAGGCGCTGGAACGGCAGGGCCATGCAGCGGTGGCTGCTGCGAGCGGCAGCTCCACGCCATTTCCTCTCTCGATCGGGGGCGGAAAACCTCAACCTCAGCCTCAAACCCTCGTCTCCATGGCTTCAGACTCTTCACGCAGGCTGTAATTTGTGCCGGGCCTGCCCGTCCCACGCCCTCACCGCCCCAAGTCGCGAGCAGTACCGATTGGATTGCGCCGTCAGTTCTGCTCTGGAGCACCGTGTAGCCGTGCGGCATTGCATCCCGCCTCCACGACCCGCTGGCAGTTCCAGCGCTAATGGAGATGCGCTTTAACTCTCTGCATATCTCTGGGTTTTATGAAACTCTGTGCTCCACCGGGTTTGTGTAATTTGTTCCCCTCAGGGACCCCATTTCCCATTGTGCTGGACTATTTCTTTTGATAGTTCTGAGAGGCAAGGGTTTAAATATTGAATGGAGTTCCGAGGGCAGGTGACACCCTGACTGACAGACTGCTGCTGCTTGCTGTTGCGTTTTTGGATTAAATTTAAGCATTAAGGGGATTGTATCGGGGTAAATATCTGACCTATGGAACTTCCCGTCACTTCTGATCAATCTGTAGACCGCTTGCATCGAATTGTTGACAGTACAATGACATTAACATCATTTTATTGGGTGACAATTTAAGTAATTAAAGAATTTGTCTTTTACCATTAGATTTTGAAAATATGCTAAAGTAATTTTTTATTTGCGTTAGCTTTAGTATGTACTTGGTAGTCCTGAGGAAGTTTCTAAGTATATAGACTTTTTGGTAGGAGGGCTTTCCAGCGGGATCTGAAACCTGCTGGCTGGGCAGATGAAGGGGAAGAGCTCCTGTCTGAGGTGTTGACAGGCCATGTCCCCCCGCGCCTGCTCCTACTCCGGAGGGGCGAGGAGTGTGGGCAAGGCTCCAGCTCATATTTGCTCGTGCACCCCCCCCCCCTCGCTGAGGCATAGGCAGATGGTCTGCATCGAACTGGACAGCCAGGATCCAGACGCTGCGTCGGGGGAGTAAACCCTAGATTGGCTTTTCGCGTTGATGTTCGAAGTCTCCATCCCCCCTTTCTCACCCCACCATCTGCAACCGGAATTGTTGGTGGGTTTATGTGCATGTGCCATCCGGCTGTCAGGCGAGTAGATCCGGACTTGGATTGGCAGACCAATGGTCCGTTTTTTTCCTAGATGTATCGGCTCACTGATGGATCCTTTGGCCTAATAACAGACAAGCCTTTCCATGACTGTTGAGGTTCAGAAGGATGCTTACTTGTTGCTGACTGCCATGGCTGCCCATGTTTCACAGGAAGCTGTCTTTGTGATCTCAAGCCAGACCACGAGTGTGACTGCGTTCTCCAACGGCGAGAATCCTGGAGTCGCACATGGGGAACCTCATGAGGTCTCCGCACCTCATTTCCAGTTTCGACGCTTCTGTCGAGATACCCGGCTCCCTCCCTTTCATAGAGCCTGAAATGGTATCTAGCTCCCCATGTGGTGCGTCAAGAGACAGTGGTCTGTGCAGAGAGCATCATGCAAGCCCCCAGTGGGTGAGGCTGGAGGAGTTCTAAGCTCATTGTGTCAGAAACTCCACAGATGTTCTCTGGTGAGCCACCCGGCTCAGAAGAGGGCTAAAATACCATGAGGGGGACTCTGTTAAAATCCCCAAAACAGGAGTGCTGTCGACTGCTGACTTTGAAATGGCCCCAGCAGCGGACTGTAAGACTGTAGCTTTGGGTCTCTTAACTCTTCAGACATTAAGCTTCTGTGCACAGTGGAGCATCAACACGGTAACGAGGACGCGAGCCTGGTGGAGCGGACATGAGGGGACACCACGATGTCCCTTGAGCCGCACAGCGCCGCGGGTGGAGGAAAAGGATTCTCATCCTGCTGTCCTGTCTTTCTCTGTTTTGCTTAAAGTAGAAGAAAAATGAACAGATAAAAGGGGGATTAAACCAGAGAACCTAGTGACTGATTGCCATACTGGCAGCTAAGCCATCGGGACAATTTGCTCCTGCTGTCTTGTTCTATAGGTTGTAATTCCGCTTTTGCTGTTTTTGGCTCATGAGTAATTACTGAATTAGTTCACTGTTAACTAGCACATATTAGCCCAGTGCTAATATTGCGGTACTATTCTGCAGCAGGACGCCTGTTTTGTGCTGCAGTCTTTGCAACTAGCGGTCAATTCCGGTTTTTGCTAACTAAGCACTTGTCCACCAGGGCTGTAGTGGACATGCACAAACAAGCCTCTTTAGAGGTGTATGCCTTCAGGCCCTCGTTCACACATAATGGAAAGAGCGTTGCATGAGTGTGAAATGCAGATGGAGAGAAACCAAGGAGTCGATCTGTTTTGTCTCTGCTTTTCCCACTTTTTAGCTAGTCAGCCTCTTTTCAGCGTGTTTTCGGACTAAGCCCCGGGCGCCTTTCTCCAAGCAGTTAAATGACGATGTCCCAAATTTTCCAGTGCGGGGCCTCGGGACACGTATGCAAGGCAGATTTTTTTTTAGCGCTCTTTGCCTCCTTAGCTCGATGTACCGATCGCCAAAGCAGCATGTCTCCATTTCTTGTCCGACGCTACTATTCAGTTAGGCAGTGAAGCCCCCCCCCCCTTGCTGCATTATTCATCTTTGTGTGTCAGAAGTAAAATGAAAATCCATGGTCAAGCTTAGTGCGTCAGCCTTCACTGATGTATGGATTGTAGGAAGTTTGCTGTATTAGTTAACTTTAGTAAAGTTGAATGCAGTGTGAGCCATTGTACGGAATGCAGTTGGGGATAGCTATCGTTTTTGACCTGTCGGTTTTGTTTTGTATTTCCAGAGAGCCAGAGAGCCTACAGGTTTGTCCAAGGAAAGGATTGGGGTTTCAAGAAGTTCATCCGTCGGGACTTCCTGCTGGACGAGGCAAACGGACTCCTGCCAGACGACAAGCTGACCCTGTTCTGCGAGGTAGGCCCAAGGGGCATGATGCATTCTTTTTGCAAGGGAGGAAAATAGTGGGAAAACTATTAACAAAGGGATCTTACTTATTGTGACTGTTGTGACTATTGCCTGTTTCTTTGAAAGATTCTCATACAGTGAATTTTGAGGCGCGTATGAATTGCTAGACTTTTTTTTTTTATAAGTTCCAATTCATTTGTTCCTGATGAGTTTTTTTTCCTCACACGTCCTTCAGGCATAATGCCATTTATTGTTCTTCTTGCACAGTGTGGCACAGTTTTCAGATACGCTAACCCTTATTGCTCATTCATTGGTGAGACTCCTCTGCACTCATTTAAGACTCTTCAGACCCATTATAGCAATTCATTGTCTGCATAATAGATAGCGTGCTGTTCATTATTTTAATACCTGCGGTGCCGCTTTGAGCTTCTTGTATTATAAACTGCAATTAATATGGGTGCCATCTCTAAATAATGGTTGTTTGCTTTCTTGCTCTTGTCCTTTCTCTCCACCACTGACTAGACTAGTGATTAAGCAGAAGCCATCGTGATGCAATCCTGTTTTGTCATAGTGTTTAGCTCCTGTTTACGTAACGCCTGTGCATACGCCCCGTCTTGCCAGTGCACAGTCAGAGGGGCGTAAGCTCAGAACTCCTGCGTTGTGACAGTTTGCCATAGAGGAACAGTTTACATTGGAATTCCATCTGGCACCCCTGTAATTTAATTAAAATAATTCCAAACACTCCGAATTATAACCCAGGTGCTATTTTGGGCGCTCGGCCTGTAGGCAGCTCGGTCATGGTGCTGTAGTGAGCCACGGTCTTCCATCTCCCTTCATTTGGATCTCTGGAGCGAATTAGTGGAGGTCAACTTTTTTGGCTACTTTAATCTCCAATGTAACACGTGTTCATAAATTTTTGTGGCTGTTAAATTTGGTTATAATTAAAACCCAGTTGTGCTGGCTGGGGCAGGAGGGGGACATAATGTGGCCTTAGATCTTATAGCCTATGGGAGACAGCAGGGGTGTGGGTGAGGTAACCACAGGGGAGCCTTGCAGTCCCCCAAATCCCCAAACAAACAAGTCGCTTTTTTTGGAAATGCTACATGCAAAATTGTCATCAATGCTAATTTTATGGTTCTATGTTTCAATCATAGCTGAAGATATTACCAAGTGCACCACTAGAAGTTTAATTTAATATTTATTTTCATAAGTGGAGTCCTGAGATTGAGTTTTCATGGCTGATGCCAGTAGCCTGTTCGTTTCATTTTGTATAAAAATGATTTAATATTCTCCATTGTGGTTTATTGCAGTTAATTTGTGGCATTTATGGGAGTGAGTTCTCTATTTCTTTTGAAGTTTGTTTCAGTTTGGTTGATAAGTTCTGCCTGTGTTCTGGTTTAGGGGGGCCGGTGACTCTAAATCGCCCATTTTGTGTACCATAAGAATTTCACCGTGCTCCTCAGAACACGTGTGACAATGAAACTTGAAAACCTGGATGGATGGATGGTGGGATGGATAAAAGGATAGGTCTGTGAGTGGATCGGTGGATGCTTTATTTTGACAGATGTTAGGGAAGAGAATCTTCTAGACCCAAATTGACCCTCTGCCGTCCGTCACCTCAGCTGCTGTAGTTTAGCTGAAACAACCCTGTTGCGCTTTCACATAATCTTCGTGCCATCTATCCATCCACCCCACTTTTCCAGTTGTCCAGTTTCAGGTCCGTCTGACGTCTTATTGGGCACGCTGCCGTTAAAGTTGACTGCACTGTTGACTGATTATGCAGTGACTTAACGGTTCACATTATATGGAAGTGAAATAGAGCTGGAGAGTGTCTTCTTGGGTTGGGCATCCGGTGTAAATTTGATGATATTATTAAATGAAGCTCTCAAGGGTTGTGATGACATTCTCAGTCTCCGATAACAACTAGCTTAGGGTTCTGTGGTTAGAATGCCCTTTGAGTGTGCCTCTTTGGGGCTGAAGTGTGGGTCTTCTTCATTCTCTCTCTCTCTCTCTCTTTCTCCTTGTGTGAGCCTGACTGTAGTATCTGACTCTGGAGTTCAATGTCAATGTCACATCAAGCAATAATTGCGTACTGCTTATTTTCGCCAGCCTCATTACCGGCGATGCTCGTTCATCATGTTATTTGTTTTCTGTGAGAGCACCATCACAAGCGACTGTAATTTATACTTGATTAGTGCTTGTTAGCATTTTTTTTTTCTTTTTTTTAATTTTCATCTGACAGATCCTTGGGATTTATTCATTGTACAGCAAACCTGATAGCTGGGCGTGTCTCCTGGATGCATGTTTGCATGGACGTATGTCCAGTTAGACTGGAAAATTCCGATTGCTGCCCTTTGCCCCCATCATGATAATGATGTGGTGCCTGTTGTCCTGGCCTGTGCTCATTTGGCGTGAGCTGCTGTGGTGGAGGCAGTCTCATAGGCCTGCTCTGTCGGTCTCCTGCCCTCCCCATATCTGTCTGTCCCAAGAAGCGGCCCAAGAGGAAGTTCCCTTTGACCGTGTCACAGAAGGGCAGCCCCCTGGTCTAACTCGGTGCCAAAGTAACCCTGTGGTGGCAGCTGCAGGGTATCTGTTCCCAAATCAGGAGGATGCTTTTGGTTGACTTAAAAATGAGAAATGAGTGCCTGTCTTGGTAGACACACTGTAGGCTTAATGTTTTTTTTCCCCTTTTAGTGTCAGAGGTCACCCAGCACACACCTAGGTTGCAGACAAGAAATGATGGCGGTTTTGGCGCAGATTGAAACGCACGAACACCGCGTGCCATTGCACTTGAGTCGGCACCTCGGGTCTTACGTTCGTCTCGCTCCAAGAGCGCTTACAAAGCACCAGAATTATAGCGCATTTTGCATTAGTGTTACTGTAATGAAAAACAATAACAAACCAAATAAAGGACGTAGTGAAATGTCACATTTTAACATATCCCCCCGGATGCCCAGCAGGGAAGCTGCTCTTGAGGAATAAATTATCTCTTTGCTGATGTTCAGCCTTTTCTCCTTCTCATGTCTTCCTACAGCCTTCCTTTCCTCATTCTTTTTAAACACTTTGCTCATGACAGCCTCCATCCTTTACGCTATGGTGCCATATGCCACGAAGCCACCTCAAGAGACTGGTCCAGCTGCTTCACTTGGTTTTTTAATGATTTTTTAATGTTGGCACTGTGCCACCCTGACAGGGAAGGAGAGGAGGAAGCAGGAAATTGTTCGAAAGGCCACGGTTCTTTCCCTGCTGATTGGGTGATTGCTGTCATGTGACTCACCTTGCAGCGTTTGATTGGCTGACGTGATCATTTGGAAAATCGGTATGTCAGGTATGCCGATGGTTCACGTAAATGAAGACTGCTGGCTGAAGAGTTTAATCGGCTGGCCAATCAGAGCAAAGTATGCTAATATGTGGGCAAATAGGTGTTGTCTGTATAAATTGGAAGGGTAACAGGAGTGATGGGGGGCTGTTGTGGTTTTGCAGAGACAGAAGCTCTATTTGGACAAATCAGGGTTGACCGTGTTGAGGGGAGGAGGTCAGCTTTGTCTCTGTTTAGCTCGTGTAATTTTTATATAGACCCGAAATTGTCCAAACATTATTTTTTTTCATCGATTTGGTGCGAAATGGTCTTTTTCAACAGCAGTCTAAAGTAATACATCACTCTCTGTCAGAGGGTAATCTTTGGCACTGTAGTCTGGTTTTTCCAATGTCCCCTTGAAAAATCAAAACAAGTACAGAAGAATAGAAAATGGTGCAACAAGCAGAGAAGAAAAGGGAAAAAAGACGAGTGAGAATCCTGTGGCAGGCACTTGGTGGCATTATGCATTGAAACCCTAATTATTTCTCTCAGTCAACAGAATGAAAATATTGACTAGTTGAGGTCTAATGTTTCTCTGATTGCGAAGAGGGCGCAGCAATCTTTTTTGACAGACCAGAATGCGACCTGTGAACAAACACAGGGCTAAGCTTCTGTCCCTGTCCCTGTGATGGGAAGGTCGCCGGTTCAAACCCGGCCTCGGCACATCTGCGTGTCCTTGAGCCAAGGCCCTTAACCCCCAGCTCCCAGGGCACTGCTATGGGTGGCTCACCTACAGAGAGCAAGTTGGGGTGGTGTAAAAGAGAATTTCCCCACGGGGAGCAAATAAAGTATTTAATTATTCTTAATTATATATTAAACACACCTGGGCAGGTGGCTTTCAGCACCGGCAGCTGCAAGCATGTGGCCAACTGACCATCTGTACATAGTGGATGTGTTAGAGCTGGCTTGAGCTTGTGAAGTTTGTTCTTCACTGGCCTGATGGAGCGCGCTCGGCCCAAGAAGCCTGGCTGTATCAGGACGTTAGCGTAGAGGAACGTTGACCTTAGCGTTGAGCTTAATATACTGATTTGGTTATATTTTTATGCTATTTCATGCCTCATGAGGCATGGATAATGAGTGTGAATCGGAAAGAATGAACAAAACGGGGGTGAAGAGAGCGTTTTGTGTAAAGCATTGCTTCACTGACCTGGCAGCATTGCTTTGTGGATTTAACCAGCCTGTGAACAGTTCACACACAAACCTGGAACATAGAATTAAGCACAGCTACGGAACGCTCTCGCGTTTCAACCGCCGTGTAATTTTTGGGGGAGATGCCCCCCCCCTCCCCAAATGAGATCCTGCAGAAGAAGAGCACACTAAGATGTGTGTCCGCCGCATGTAGGAAATGTCTTCGTTTTCCGCTTGGTTTAATTGACAATTAATCTGTGCAGAAAGTAATTAGAAAGAATTAGACACACTGAGCTCCGGAAACCTGAGGATCGCGGCATGATATTAATTGGTTTATTTATATACCCGACTGGGGTTTCTTTCATCTGCACCCCTGTATTCTGTTACTACTAAGTGTACCAGTAGCTTTTTGTGGCACTGGTGAACTTGACCCCCTCCCCAAACTCTTAGGAAGGCACCCATGCTATTATCACACCCCTGCAGAATGGCACCCCAAACCCAAACTTTTCAGTAACTTCTCAGTCCTCCCCATCTCCCCCTTCGCGGTCCCTAATGAGTGCAAGATGAATTCGAGTCGGTGGAGGGAGATGGATTGATAGTACGAGTGCTGCCATGCC
>JAAGVU020000044.1:13635678-13657662 GCA_011763525.2 Mormyrus iriodes | reverse complement strand
GGGGGGCGGGGGGGGGGGGGAAAGGGGGGTGTAGGGGGTTTGGGGGGGGGGGGGGGGGGGGGTGGGGGGGCGGGGGGGGTGTGGGGGGGGGGGGGGGGGGGGGGGGGGGGGGATTGGCTTTCATTTGTCTGAGGGGGCCCTGTGACAGTGGAGCGGATGCAAGCGTGAGGCGCCTCCCTGATCCCGAGGGAGCCTGTGGCCTTGTCTCTGGGCTTTACTCTAATACGGGAGGCCGACCCGACTTCAGCTTGTGGGATATGGTGATGGACCTGCGTACGTGTGGGCTTTTGAGGCTCAAGGCTTCGCTGGCTCTGGCCCTGCAGATGCCAACGCAATTTCGACTGGCTGCCTTTCCAATCCATCCCCTGATATTTTCACGGCGTGGCCTGTCTCAAGCATGAGTTCATTAGAGGAATGTCCCCCTCCTTGACCCACATTAGGGTGCTCCATCCGTTGAGCGTGTTGCTCCAACTGGGCAGAGTAACAGCATCAAGTCGACTCAAAACACTTCATTAATCCCGAAAGAAACGAGGGGAAAATAAAACTCAAAAGTGCGAAGAGTACTGCTCATCTCAGAGGAGTCGAAATGGCTAAAGCTCTTAATGGACGCCTGCTAAGCCGCTCCACCCCATTAAACCCTTGCCCCTGCTTAGCCACGCCCTTTTGGCCATGCCCCCTGATCTGATTGGCTAGTGATAAGAAGAATGATACCTGTTTTAATACTTATCCTGATCAGTATTCTCCTCTTGCCTTTTGGGCTGATGGAGGTGGTGTCTGACAGCTCTCCTTTCCGTGCTTGTCCGCTTCTTTTGCCCATAAAAGCTTAGTTCAGCCCTTTGCCAAGGCAGTAATTTGCCTAATATATTATCAGTGACATTTTCTCCGTGTTAACGGCATTTACAGCATTGGGAGTGGGGATGAGGTGGGCAATCAATCATGTTGCGGCTAATCGGACCGCAATGGAATCGGATAGACGGGAGGCGGGGGGGGCGGAGGGGGGTTCGGTTTGGCTCTGAAGTGGGGGCCGGAATTCTTGGCTGCGTTCGCCTCATTGTCGGCATAAACGTAAACAGCACCGCTGGCTTGGAGAAGTTCTGGCCCGCTCCACTGTAGTGTCCCGATTCTGAAGGAGTATGAACGGGTTTTTATGCATCCGTCACCCGCTGAGAGGCTGTCTGCCGGAGCACGGAGTGGCGGGATTTAAGGTTGCAGGAAAAGGTTAGCAAGAATGGCTCCAAGCGGTATTTATTGTGCCCCCCCCCCCACCCCAGTCAGCCCTCACGGCAGCTTGGGTTGTGTCTTAATCACCCACAGTGGTTATCGGGTGCCCTCTCAGACGGGCCAATTTGTCAACCTCCTCCTTGGAGCCGATTGGCCCTAGAGGCTGCAGTGGCAAGATTGCGGGGCCGCGGTACACACTGCCTCAGATGCCTTTCATTTTGCCATCTCCACAGCTTGCCTGACTGCTGCCATCTTGGCCGTCGATAAGCCTCGGTTGGGGAGGGGGGCTGTGAAACTATTGCGGGTAACAGTGATGCCCCCCCCCCCGTTACTATGAACCGCTTGGGGGTGGGGGGCTCCTTCACACAGCTGCATATGCAGAAGATCGTTAACCTGCACACCACCTGTGTTCTAAAAGTAATAATGCTACATTTAAAGAAAGCTCAAAGAGGAGTCCCTGGAGGTGGGGGGGGGCATAGCATTGACAGCAGTGCCGTCGGGGGAGTGGGAATGCAGCCGCGAGGCACACATTAGCACCCAGTAATGATGTGTGCGAGGGAGGCGCTGACAGGCAGCAGGGAGGGATGTGGAGTGCTCTTTAGCAGGTGAGGCGTGTGGGGCTAAGGGCAACATGCGGTGTGCGGCCGGCTCCGTTGGTGTGGCTGCATTATCGGACCGTGATGAGTGGAGCGGATGGCAGGTAGGTGTCTCTGGAGGTTGGGTTTCTGGGCTCCTGATTCTTTTGGGGGGGAGGGGGGTAGCCATATCAGACTTAAAGACCCAGATCTGTGTGCGTTTATGTGCTTTAGACCATGTTGCTGTGTTGTGATTCCCGCAGTGGGTGTGATTACCGTCTGTCACTGACAGGTTTCGCATGCCTCCCATTGGTTGCTCACGCGTTTCCATGGAGTCGGAACTGCGCTGCAATTTGACAGCATGTGTTAATCCCGCCCTGATGTAACAATCCATTTCCTTCTCTCTCTCCCTCCATCCCTTCCCCCTCCCATGCCACAGCCACGCATCGGACGTGATGGAGACCTCTGGCTGGAAGTCCATGGTGGCCTCCCACCCCCACCTGGTGGCCGAGGCCTACCGCTCCCTGGCCTCGGCGCAGTGCCCCTTCCTGGGGCCGCCCCGCAAGCGGCTCAAACAGTCCTAGGGGCCCGGCTGGCACCCCCTCCCCCCGTTCCCTGCCGCCGCCCCCCTCAGCTCGCCCAGTGCAGGCCGGCGAGTCGCTCCCTTCCCGTCGTCTTCTAGCTCCAAGCCCCCCAGAAGGGCCCCAGCGTCAACACTCCCTTCTCCCGCTCCCTGCCCAGGCAACGCTGCTGTACTCTGTCCCTCAGCGGTCGAAGGCGGAGTAAAACAAGGCGATGAGCCGGAATCTTCCGGCAGGCCGGCCCCTCCCAGGCGAGAGTCCGCAGATGGCGCTCATGCCTCGGCCCGCGGCGGGGGAGGTATGCAGCGATGGAGAACGTGGCGTGGTCACTTGCTCGTCACGCTTAACGACAGCTCCGATGAAAGTAGGAGTGGAAAACTCTCGGACGCGAAGCTCACCAAGGACTTCGAGACCCTCAATCTCTTTGCTTTGTCTTGTCGAGTGCCTCCTGCTGGTCAACCTACTTCTTTTTTAAAAATTTTTTTCCTGTCGCAAAGGAGAACTTTGAAAACGTCTTGATCGCAGCAGTGCTCGGTTTGATGGTACTGTTGGGAAAACCTGCGATAAGATGAGTGGAAACGAGCTGGTTTTCCCTATTTTTTTAAGTCGGAATATGCCGGCACTGCTGGAGATAGTCTCGGTTTTGCTCGGTCCGCCTCCCTTTCAGTCTGCCCTCCCTTTGCCCTCGGGCACCCTCAGCGCAGGAAATTGCATCCTGAAGCGAGATGGGAGTTTGCAGCGGGTGGCCACCCACTGGGTAAAGACCTTGTCGAGACTGAAGGACCTACAGGAAGGAATGGTGTTTCCAGCTGAGTCACAATAGGCCAGCAGACAGAGGACAGAAGGGATGGAGATATGTAAAATAAATTATTCTCTTTGTGAGATCTTTGTATTTGAACATTCTGCTAGTAGCCCTTGTGTTAAAGTCTTAAAGTCCGAGGCTTCCTTGCAAAATCCTGAAATACATCTGAAAATGGGTTAAAAAAGAAGAATATAAATAAAAGATTACGTCAGTTTTATAGTGCAAAAGCATCAGTAAACGTCCGGCCCAGCCAGGCGTGTAGCTCCCTGCGTGATTATATTTTCTCCGTTTTGTTTCCAGAAGAGAGACCTTTGTTGTCGTTTTTTTTTTGTTGTTTCCTTTCATAGGCGTTTGTGCAAAACATCAGTGTTTTCGAAAGAAGCGTTTTTTTCTTCATGAGATCGAAATGCAAAGGATTTCTGTGGTTTGGGGTGGAGGTTGGGGGTTAAGATGGAAATGAACACGTTCTAATGTTCAGGAAATTCAAAACCTATTTCTGTAAGAAAAATACAAAACGACAAAAAATAAAAACGCCATCAGAGGTTTTTTATTTTTATTTTTATTTTTTTTTCACTGTGACGCCTGCTGCTTCGTCATCTTTTGGGGGGGGGTGTCACTCCCCAGACAGGGTGCCTTCCCCCCACCCACGTACAGACGACGCTTCTGCGGATCCTCCAGGTGCCTCATCTTTGGCGCTGTTGGTTGTCTGGCGGCCTGATGCAACTCCTCCTTGCTCACTCGTTGTCCGCGGGGGATCCAGTTAACTTCAGGACTTAGATGGTTTCATCTAGCTCTGCATTTGCTGTGCAGAGGGGGGGGTGTCTTCATCAGCCCCTTGGTCTTTGTGTCTTTATTTTATTCTATTTATTCTGGATAAGTTGTGGCCTGGATGTCAGCTGCAGCTCTGGGATTTTTTATTATTATTTTTTTTTTCTGCCAGAATTTTAATCCTCATGAATAAGCAGGTTTCCCACATTGTCTCGTTGGGGGGGGGGGGGCTCCCGCTCCACACCAGAGCAGATCTGCCCGTGGGGCAGCTCGCTGAGTGATCCGGACGTCAGAGTGGGGACCGCCACTGGGGGCTGGTGCTTTATGGTGCATGCGAGCCGGCGTGGGAGCGCATGCAGGAGCTCGGAGAATGTGCACGTTCACTGCGAGCGGCTGCTTAATTGCTCAGTGATGTATTGCCATACTTAGCACTGGGTGACCCGTGTTTCCCACAGCTTTGGGTCCTCTGGAGCGATGTCACCGGGAAACTCCAGGGGGGTACCGTAAATGTAGCCAGCCTGTTTGAGGCACCGCATCATGAGCTGGAGGGGCAGCGCCTTTTTCTTGCCTTTTGGGTGGCCCTGGGAAAAGGACTGTGGTCTTGGTCCCTTTAAGGTGTAGCTTGCCTACGATCCCCACTTTCCGACAAACCGAATGGAATGCAGGGCCACTGCCTCATCGCCCTTGAGGCGCCGACCGCCGTGCCTCGCGGAAGGATCTGCGGCAGCGGGCTGGGGGGATTATGGCCCCGGTCCGGTTGGCCGTTTCTGTTTAATAGCACCGTATATAAGTGAATCGATGTCCCCTCGCTCGTAATCTCGAGGCCTTCTTTTTGCGTGTCGGGAGCTGTGCAGAAGACACTGGGGGGGGGGGGTACACGGGTGCGAGCACCAGCACCAGCTCGCCATCGCTCATCCCCGTTATCGGGGACGGAGGCACAGCGGGTCGATGTTGTAAACTCGCCGACAAGCCCCGTGTTAAAAATGATCCAGCATCAACTGGAGATTGATGCCTGCTGTTCCATGGGCTGTTCCATGGTCACCACGGGGGGGGGGGGGCATTGGCCTTTACTGGATGTGACTGAAAGGGAATGGTGTGTGCCCCCACCATAATAGTGGGGTGGAACCTGTCAGGTAGAGGTTGAGATTTGGTCTCTCACACAAGGGGATTTAGAAATTGCTTTCTTCTCTTTCCAATGTGCCTCATAAACTGAGAGTGCCGACTGTGGGATGGGCTCGCCAAGCCCCGCCCACTGTGAGTGCCAGCCTATCAGCGTGGGCTGTGGAGTCTCTGGTCTGTCATTGCAGCGCATGCTGGCTCGCAGCACGCCCTCAATTAAAAACATATTGAAATGATAATTCAGTCAAAGAATGGTCCCTGGGGTGCCAGCGGGGGCCTGCTTACCACTGGGGATGTGGGGGGGGGACGTTTGCTCCCACATCTTCAATTAGCGTTCGGCACTTAGTTGAGAATGTTGCTCGAAATCCGCTGGGGGTGTTCGGCTAAGGCCAGACACTTGGCTGGCTGTCAGTTAAGAGGCTTTGGGGGGTGGAGATTATTGATTTACCCCCCCCCCCCCCCATATTAATGTATCAGTCGTGTGAATGATTTGCTGGAGCACCTCCGGTCCTAAAGGCTCCCCTGAACAGTGAGACTGTGACCCTCTTCATTTATCACAGGAGCCAGGGCAGCCCAGCTGCATGTGAGGATTGCACAGGGCTCTCCCATGATCCAACAACCAGGCCTCCATCAAAAACCATTTAGGTGTAGCCTGACCGGCGGCCATTTTGGGTTTGAGGAAAATCAGGGAGGCGCGTTAGGTCCCAGCAAGTGGCGTACCCTCCCGAATCTACACTCCTCCTCCTGCCACAGCCGCCACGTCCCTGGGCTTTCGAGACCGTCCTTTTCCCAAGAACAATTAATTACGGGGGGTGACAGAGGAGGCTGAAATTATAGCAGGGAAGCGAATTAAATAAAGGTCTGGAGAATATATTTACACTGCTAATTGCTTTCGGTGCTCAGATCCATTCACAGATAAACCGGGGGTAACGTTGCAATACTGTGAATATTTTCCTTTTTAATAATGTGGGGGTGGACAGGGGGGGTGGTTTAGAGGGGGCGAGGTGGTACATTAAGATAACCCTGAAATGTAATGGAATCGCGTTTCCCTCTCAGATCGAATGACTTTTGGGGATGGTAAACTGATAGCGAATGAAATTTTGCTTTAATGAAGCAAGGCTGATTGGGTACAGTGAGAATGGGAGTGTGGGCAGGTGTGTGTGAGAGAGAGAGAGCTGGAGAGTGGCATTGTGTCACACTGATTCCTATCTCCACGTAGATCCTTTTTGTATGAAAAAATAAAAGCTCCTCTCTGGAGTGGAAGGCCCCATGTGTTTGGGCTGTACTCCTCTCCATAGGTGAGCTAATTGGTATACTTTTAACATTTGGGTGAGGGAATTACTGTCTCCTTATACTGCCAGGTGTGACCCATGTCAGGGGCAGGGGCGGGGCCACAGGAACACTGGCTCCAACTGAAAGCTGATTAGTCATCGGAGTGCCCCTTCCCGTCACTCACCAGTTCAAAATGTGTCATTCGTTAATGTTTAGGTTGCCCCCCCCCCCCAAAAAAACAATCCTAGAAACGCTCCACCTAGCAAGCTGGAAAAGCAGGGTTTTTGCTGGCCTTTCCTAGTTTAATCACACCCAACCCTCACTCCCACTTCTCTGCTAAGGAGAGCAACATGCTCCCCCCAAAACAGCTGGGCAGGTGGGGAGCAGGGAACTGGGATCAGATCCTGGTCTGCATCCTCCTTCCGAGATGAGCTTCCTCTCTCCTTTCCCCAAACAGCCCCAGGCGCTGGCATGTAGTTGGGTCACGCACAGTTCATGTGAAGCTTTCTTACCTGGTGTGTCTTGCATCAGCCTCCTGTAAATACAGGTGATTAAACAGCCCGTGCTGTACGCCCTGTTTACTGTGAAACCTTTCTGCTGTGGCCACATCCGTAGCGCTGTGGGGCGGCATGTGGGGGGCTTCTCCTCTCTTGCCTCTTTCCGCATCACAGGGCTTTGTGTGAGTTAATTCTGTGCGTGTCCATGCTGCGTGGTATGACGGACTTTATTAGAGCAAACTCACGTGAATTCAGTTTCCAGGGTTTAAGGCGGGAGGCTGAACAAGTTAAGCTCCACGGGGAAAACAAATTAAAAAACAAAAATAGCCAGTGAAGTGTGAAGTCGAGTTTTGAGCACTGGGGCCCTTTCCTCCACCATGACGGCTGAGGTTTCGGACTTCTGGAGCAGGGTCTGTTCTCCAGTGTGTGGCCGGACCAGCGAGCGTCCACTGAGCGCGTGATTGCGACTCGCACAGCAGCAGCAAGGACAAGCGTCCGCCCTTCACCACCTATCCCATCTAGTCTCATTTCAAAGTGCAGTGTAATTTGCGCAATTTGCAATAGATATTACAGAGCAAGAACGGGAGAGAAGTAGTCATTAGGTCTGCTTAAAATGTTCTAATCTGAAGTTTTTAATAGTGCAACAAAAGCTCTCCGTTCGCTCTGAAGATTGATCTGGGCTTCTGTGGTGTGTGTGTGTGTGTGTGTGTGTGTGTGATTACAGCGGAATAGTTGGGTGTTTTTGCAATTGGAAGATTTAGTATTAGCTAGTGAAGTTTTTCCCCACAGAAGTAGAACAGAAACTTCTGATTAACTGAGTAATCAAAGGCAATCACACTGCTGGCCGGGCACTCTTTCTGCTGAAGACTTGCTGGAGAATTTTGAGGACCGGCTTACATGATATTTACACCACATATACCGTCTGAAGCTGTGCGTGCACTCATAAGAATCTAATGCCTCGGATTTGGCATGAAGCTCGGCTTGTAATGCTCGGAGGACAGTTAGTTTTCACAGGGTTTGAAAATGTAGTGCTGTGGAAACTTACATTAGAAATTGCATATGAGGAAATGTTCAGATATCCAACTTTAGTCATGCAGTTTCCCTCTAAGCAGAGATGGAAAATTCATCTCCAGATAGTAAAAGTTCATATAAACGTTTTGTTTCAACCAACCAGTTAAGTACTCTGTTACTGTGACTCTTTATACTCACCTGGTTGATTGAAACAAAATCCTGGTCTGGATTTTTACATTTAGGACCTGAACTTTCCACCTCTGCCTCTAAGGCCCTTTTTTAATTTTATAGTGTTTACAGTTCGGCCCTCATCTTGTTCTGATGGGGTTACAGGTTACTGACAGCCTTTAGTCTGTAAATGAGTGTAAGCATCCAAAGGTGGCTGGATCAGCCGTCAATACTGACTTTGAGGCTCCAGATTGCCCACACTTTGTGCATGCAGTGACACTCATGGTAGATACTGCTTCGGCACAGGGAGCCGGCGGTGGGGCGTGCCACTATGGTGCAATAGCTGCTAGGCTACGCTACGGTGCTCCACACTCATGGTGCTGGGCAGTGCCTGTGCATTAGCATTGCTTGGTTGTCTGCCATTGAACTTACAGTCTAGCTCCTTCTCGTAGTCTAACGTCGGCTACAAAATATTTTTGCATTAGCAACATGCCCTGGATGCCTCTTTTTGATTGGCATAGTTGACTTATGCAGATGCCCATAACATTTATATACCCTACGGTAGATGGGCATCCTATCCAGGGACTTCCCTGCCTCTGGCCCTGATTCCTGGGATAGCCTCCAGGCTCCCCAACCCTGTTCTGCATACGCAGTATGCAAAAGCGATGCACATTTTAAATTATAGGCCTATATGAGTAGGTTTATGTGTTTCTTCCTCTGAAAATGATGTAACTCCGAATGATTCTTGTCAAACTGTGCTCTGGTTTGAGTCACATTTTTTTATGCATGTTTCGGAAATCTCCCCAATAAGGGAAACGTCTGTGATGTAAAAAAAAAATAAAATAAAAATGGAGAAACGTTTCTTGCCATTGCAGAGTTAGCAATCCCTTCCTCACTGCTAGTTTAATGCCCCCTGGTTAATGCACCACTCCAGTATCTGAGTAGCCTAACTCCGACTTTCCCAGACATCTGCGTTGTCATCCAGTTTAATACCTCTCCCGGCAAAGACTCCAAAAGTCGCAATCGCAGCCGTTTTTGGGGCTGAATGACGAGAGCTAATTACTTGCATGATGCGGGTAATACTGGTCCGGTACTGTCCCCCGGTTTAATTATCCCACGGCTGATTCGGTGATCAGTCGGATCTACCGCGGTGACTATAACCCTGCATCATGCTTTTAATGTTATCCGCTGGCAAGGCCCCCATGTACCCCAGGGATGGTCATTAATCTGAGGATAGACAGTAGGCACTTAATGACAACCGACCCCCTAATCCTGCATATCTTCTCTCTTGTCCTCCACATATTTTAGCATACATCTTGTATTGCTGTATCCGTGCGGTCATTGCCCGAGATGATGTCTCACCCCATTGGTACATCGTGTTTGATGGCCGCTCGTAGAGATTAATCAGGCTAGGTCGCTGTAAAGAATCCGCGCGCCGAGTAACCGTGGTAGGCTTCTGTTCCGCCAGTTCTTTTGTATTACATGGTGGCTGCATCGCACTGACACCTCTCTTGCTGGATGTGAACGGGTGGAACTTGCCGCTGCCCTGCCAGCCAAACGAATCATCCTGACACTGCAGTTCTGCCATTATTTATGTGCTGCTGTTTTCTTTTTGTAACCATTAGCCTGACAAGACTTGGTCATTGCTGCTGGGAGGGAGAAAGAAATCAATGGGTTACCTTGTGCTGTAAGCTTGCTTTTATAGTCCCTGTGGAATTTGCAGACCTCTGTCTGTAGATCACACACTAACTGTATGCCAGAATCCACTGAAGCCAGTACAATGATGATGCTGGCTACAGAAGTCCTCTGCCCGCCAATCCTACGTCAGGAGGTCTTTCCTTCCCTGTTTCCCTGTTTTTTTCACAACTTACAGCACCTTTTGTTGATAATTAAGGTTTCGCAGTTAAAAGAGCACGTTCCATTGTCTGAAAAGGGTTTGAATGACATTCTTATTAGAATTGGGCCTCTTGTTAAAAACTTCTTCAATCAAAGATCGGTGCTGACAGTGTTATTTTCTTTTATATCTCAGCATTTTGATTTTTCATTCAATTCCAATCTCATTAAAATGCAAAGTTTTACACCCCCTCCCCCTTCTCTGGACTCTCAAGTCTCCCAACACTTCAGAATAATCTCCTACAGAGCGTAGTGAACGCTCTGTAGGCTTTACGCGAGACATAAACGCTTGTGCACTAAATGGCCGTCCCTAGCAACCCAACTTGGAACTCCTTGGCTGTAAAAATGTATATCTTAGCAACGGCGGTAAACGATATTGAGGCTCGCAAAACAGAAAATCAAATGTCAGTTTTGTGCAAATGCGATTCTGAGGAGTTTAAGCTCGGGCATCTGGGTAAAACGTGTAGGAAGAGAACACATGCAATGCTCACGACAGATAATGTAGTAAACAGAGCAGGCTGTTTGTGTAACACTTAAATGTCACCTGCAAATGTGTTAGGTTTTTTTTCATAATTCATTATTACTAGTTTTTTTTTTTTAAATATAGATGATATTTGTTGAGCTAAATGGAGATCTGAGCATGTTCCCCCAGGGGCATCTGTCGGCTTATCTGCCCTACGAGGTTCTCACGTAGCAGAATGATGCACCCGCAGGTAGCCCTCTTGTTAGCATTGTGCGACGTGCCATTTCTTCCGTCTGAGCCCGAAGGTAAGCGTGAAACGCCTGCAGGAGATTCTCCTCGAGTTTTTCATTTGCCCCCGCCGTGTTGCGGTGCAGGTGAGGCGAGCTCTGTGTGCCCACGACCTCCGCGTTGAGCGGTGCACCTGCTGTAAAGGCGGCGTGCCACACGGTGGAACTTCTTTCAGAAGCAGCCTCTGTGGCTGCAGAGTGGGCGTCGGGCGTAGTTTTGAAACGTGGATCGAGACGAATGCGGTTACATTTCAAATTTCTCACTCGGGAATTTTATACATGAAAATACGTCTTATTTTTGAAGCACTTTCTGGAAAACTTCAGTATGAACGATGAGTCACACCTTCAAAGTGCCGTCTGAAAGTAAGACAGGTTGATCGATCAATCAAGGCGAGGGTTTATAGCCTAATGATATTAACAAAATTTGCATTATTGGCAGCTGTTGATTTTGCTTGGTATTAAAATTAGTGTTTTCAAATAGAATTTGTCAGTTTCTGTTTAAGTTATTGTGATGCCTCATTTTAAGTATAGAATCAGTAGGCCTAGCACTGTTCGCCCTTAAATAGGTCCTGGATTTCAGCTTGCCAGCCGGGCATCTCGGTGGGAAGGTGAGTGTGAGCGCTGAGCGTGGTCACATGGGTGTGGATGGAGGCTGGACCAATCACGGATATGCTTGTGAAAATTAACTGGTTTATTTAAGTATGTACTGGCTTTTGTCCAAAGTGCTGCCTGGTGTGTATATCAACGGAAGACACAGATGATGGATGGACTTTTAAAGACATGTGGTTCAATCCCTCCATCTGGATTTTGAGGGGAAACTCCGTAAAGGATGGGACAGAAACTTAAAGCCAGATGGGATGTGAAATGTGCGGCCTGCAGGCGACAGCTGCCGAGTCAGGCTGATGGTGCATTTTAGGTGCAAGTTGTCTGTCATAATATTGGTGCACTGAGCAATGATCACCGCCATGCCGACGGTTTCCATGGTGGAGTTTTACAGCAGATTTTGAAATTGCTGACTTTGTGACCGGATGTGGCAGAAAGTATAGAATATCCTGTCCAAAGCTGTGAGAACTGGGGTTGCGTTTTCATTCGCTCACGACGGAGCTTAATCTTGTCAGTTATTGTTAGTTAGCCCTATTCCTGTGTTATTTTTGACAGTTTTGTCGCAAGTCTCCAATTTAACAAGGTTTGACACATTAAGCCACTTTATTAGCATGATTTATTATTAGTTTTTGAATGAAGAATGTGATAAGAACCACAAGAGCAGTGGCCCTTCGTTTGAATTGCAGTTTTTCAGTTTGCAAGACTGCCTCCTTAACCAGCACGCCCCCTTCTGTCTGATTTTCAAGGCAGAACTTCCTAAGATTTTGAGCTCACTGGCCGACTGGCAGCAACAGGAAAGAACCTTTTGCCACAAGGGAATTTTGGGGGGGGGGGGGGCTTAATCCGCAATGAAAGGGCTGCTTAATTCTTAAGTGTTTTTAAACAAAGATGTAGAAATTGGGTCAGTATGGCACTTTGGTGTCGGCGAACATGGCATGGGAAGAGGATTACGGTAAAATCTCGCCTTACGGTGAAGAAGGGAGTTTCGTGGTATTTTGCGATAAGCTTGCCTCTTTGTATTTGTTGCCGCTGTTTTATCGGCCCTGTTCCACAGACGCATCGCCGGTCCCCGCAGCGAGTTGTACTTTAGGGATGGCTGTGCGCTGCCTACGGGTCTGGGCTTGACAGCTTGTTTGCCTCGAATCAACTTTCTACGGTACAGTGAGGGAATTGTCTCATCGTTGTCTTCCAAACTTAAAAACAGGGGTTTGGCTCTGGGGAGCGTGTATTCTTTCTGTAGCTGGTTTATGGAACATGGTGGGGAAAAACCCTGCATATCTTCATTGCATTTGATGTGCCGTGGAGTTTGTTTGAAGGTCTTAGGCACGCCTTAGGTTTATTCCCCTGCGATTAGCTCCGGGGGGCTTACCGCGTCCAGGCCCGTGCATCGCCTGCGACGGGCCAGCGTGGCGGCTGCTGGAGGATCGTCCTCCGCCTCTCCTTGGCCGGCACCCGCAGCAGTATAGAGCAGACTGCCTCCTGACGGGAAGCAGCGAGCGGGCGCCGGCGGCCGCTCCATCCCCCGTCCCGTCTGCCTCTCACAAACAGATTGCAGGTACTCTCACCATTCAGCATTACGTAGCTCTCCTCCCGTTACCCATTATTATTACAGTATTATTAATACTGCACCGGATGTAGAAAATATATCTTTAGTGAAACTTATTACAAATATCACACGTATTATTATTATTCCGTTGTACAGATTTCCTTTTTTATCATAATTAATTGATTGATTGATTGATTGATTAATTGATTGTTATGTTAGTTGTTCCCAAACTTTTTGTCTGAGACCCACCCAAAATCACCAGTGAAGTCTTGTGACCCCTTTTTCCTGGAGGATGTGGGGATGAGTTAATTTGCCGGACATTTTTATTATTATTTTAAAATGTATTCAGAAAATCATTTCACGATTCCTCTCAATTATCTGGAGAATCTCAACGGGGCGTCGCGGTCCGCAGTCGGAGATCCACTGCCCTAACGGGTGATGAAACACGGCTGACATTGATTTCCTCAGTGTTTGAGAGGGGCTGTGTGTTGCTGTGACAGCTGTTGCAGGACTCATCGGCGTAAAACCGTGTACTGCCCGCTGCTTATTCGGCGCCCTTCAAGGGTCTGCGGGTGCGCTCCCTATTTCCGAGCCGCTTTATCCGTCGGTGACACGTTGTTGATGAGGGTCGAAGCGTGCAGCTTTTCAGAAATTGCAATGTGTTCTGAACTGAGTCATGCTGAAAAACACACATGTGGATTTCTGTGGTTATTTCTGAAAACTCCGCAGGGGTCTGAAATGCGGCACATCAGCTAAAAAAAATTGCTGATGGATTGATGTCGTATAATGCGGCCTGTTTATCTTTTGGTGAGATTCCAACAGGGAATCGTCTGCTACACAATCCACACCGTCAATAATTATCGCCATCATTGCTCATCATTTACTGAATGCATGTTTTCTTTATTTATTTTTATTTTCGTTTATACAGGAAAAATACGCCTTGTTATCCACATAATGGATAATGTTTGTTCCGGCGCTTACACAACAGTTTTGACAAAAGACAAAACCCGATTAAAGTTGTATGAAAATTCCCCTCCTAAATCCTAGATCCAGCCAAATGTATCCACCATTAAGCAAATCAATCAACCCTGAACCATTCGATCTTGTTTAAATCCTTTGAGCATAAATTTCAAATGCACTGCAGACGAGTGCAAATCATTTTTTGAACGTTCACAGTAACTCTCCCTGCATGCATGCCAAACATAATAGCAATTCTCTGATTGTACAGTGGATGCATATTCCCGTCCAAAGACATCAGTTTTACAAATGGAATGGATTTCCAGGTCTCACGTCTGTCAGATGAGCAGTCCTTATGTACCTGCTTCACAACTCTGCAAGTAATAATTTCAGAAAGGCGTCTTGCGATAATATTTACTGGAAGGCCATGTGATTATATAAGCCTGTTCACTTTAGCCGAGTTCGTTTATCTCTTCAGCTCATCTCACGATGAAATCAGTGGGAAGAAGATGTCGGACCTGGTATATCTGCCGCTGGCTTTGCTTCTCTTATAGAAACCTATAAATGTAATGGAAATGAGAGAGCGGGAGGGATATTCGGTGCTTTGCACGGAAGAAAAGTGATTTGAGACTGAATGGAGATAAATTTTTGTTTGTGTGAATAAGATTGACTGTGACATTCGGGAAGTTTCGTGTGGTCTTTCGTTAAACAGAACATGCTGGTTGCCTGAAATGCTTTAGTCCGCTCACGTATTCCCAGTTATGGAAATGGCAGTGATATGCAATAAATGAAATGGCATATTTCTGGTAATAACAGGTAATGTAGGAATCTTGTCTGCGTAACATTAGATTAAATTAAGTTTACATATCCAAGCAGGCTCAAGATGATGCAGATAGAATTGCGCGCACATACATTTCATATATATATGTGTGTGTGTATATATAATCTCGCAATTGCTTAACCGTCCTCTTATAAATAACGAGACTAATCAAATATATATACTATATTGTATAATGTATTACTCTCGGTATTTATAAGCGGGGTGGTTAAGCAATTGCGATGAGTAAGGCCTTTTTAAAAGCGTTCCGGCTGCATTCTCAACAACTTGGTCACACGTGGGATTTTAATAATCCAATATTTCAATCAAGCAGCAAATAAAACTGCAATGGCGAATGCTGAAAATGCAATTGCCGTGTTTATTTTTAAGTCTCATGTTTCATAGTCACCGCATGCTAGATATTGCATTTATGTTTACATCTGAGAGTGACCTGTTTTTCTTCTGCAAGCGCGTGTAGCAACATTCAATGAACAGTTTATTCCCACGCTAGTGTGCTGAAGTTGTGTACCGGAGCCTTTCGGTGCGCTTGGGAAAACATCTGCACACAACTTTTAAAAAGCTTGTTTTTTTTCCTAATTACAAATGAGTCTAGATTTTAATAGCGATCATAGCTATTAACCCCAGAAGGACCAGGGCGGAAAACGCCGCGAATGTCTCGCGAACGGCCGCCTGAAGGTCGCTTTGCCCCATCGATGTTAAGCTAGTCAGTCATTTGTGTGCTGGTAATTGAATTAGCGGGCCATCTGTTTTCACATGATGAGTAAGCCTGAAAACCTACTAATTCTGATATAATTTCTATGCTCCTGGCAGCTGTCTCTTTAATATTTGCGAGCAAATACTCCCAGCAGTGGCTTCCAATAAGGCAGGTGCTTGGAAAGACCAGCTTGTTTTTTCCTAATAGAGCAGCCCGATGGTGAAAGCATACATCTTACTTGAGAGAGGGAATAAGGGGGGAGATTCAGCTCAGGTTGCCAAGCGACTGTCACCTGGGTTTGGTCACAGTAATAGCCGGCATGAGCAAAGAGGTTCGGTTCGCACCTAACTGCTGCAGACGCCTCTGTACTCCGTACAGTTCGCCATGGTGACTCATTCCCAAGGTTAGCTTAACCGGGGTGGTCCCACAGTCCTTTTTCAGCATTTTTGTTTTGGCCTTTTGCTGTGTTTGTGTTTGTGAAGTGTTTTCCATCTTCTGAATGAATGGCCATGGCTGTCCTTATGAATATATTCCTTTTCCTTTGCTCATTTTTGGGACATTGCACGTTTCCTTTTTTTTTCTTCAGGCAGCCTTTTTTTGTGGTTCCTAAAAAACACCATTATCATAGTAAAAATGGCTCTACATTTTCACTAGGCTGAGTGCAGCATTGCTTATGTGGCTGTGTTAACTGTATATTGTATCTGCGTAGGGCCAGTGTTGAAATCAGCCATTCCAACACCCCAACATCCTTTTAGAACTACAGATTAGTAGTTAGGGTACCCCTAGCTCTATGTGTGGCAAGTGTGTATGGGTTTCCTTCTGTAGTCTGAAAACTTGTGGCTAGGGCAGTGTTTTTCAATCCAGTCCTCAGGGACCCCCAGCTGGTCCATGTTTTTGCTCCCTGCCAGCTGGTCCACATTTTTGCTCCCTCCCAGCTCCCTGCCAGTCAATCCACATTTTTGCTCCCTCCCAGCTCCCTGCCAGTCAATCCACATTTTTGCTCCCTCTCAGCTCTAGGTAGCTCTCCACTGGGACCTGGAAGGGAGCAAAAATGTGGACCAGCTGGGGGTCCCCGAGGAACGGGTTGAGATACACCTGGGTTAGGGGAATTACTGTCTTGAAATTGACCATACGTGAGTATGAGAGTGTGACCTGCAATGGACTGGCATATTACCCCCACCTTGTGTCCTGGGCTTCCTGGGATAGGCTCCAAACTCTCTGTAATCTTGCACTGGTGAAGTGGCACAGAAAATGGATGCAATGTAAGTATTTGTATTCTTGACTATTGTAGTATGCTCCATTATTTACCACAGTAAATTGAAAAGGCAAGGCATTCTTTCTTGGTAGTTTACTCCATTCACACTTAGAGTCCAGTTAAACCATTTGGTTCCCTCTCCATGGGATGTGGGGCTGGAGTGCCTAAGCACCTGCTTGTTTTTGCCTGAACTATTTAATGTGAACTTGGCATCAGCATTAGAGGTACTGAGTGCCTCTTTTTTTTATCCTTTGAGCACCTACCCCTCAAAGAGCTTCTGCACAGCCGTGTTCCATGGTCCTGCCTCGCCGTGCATCCTGATTGTTAGTGAACTGGGTCTCTGTCATCTGTTGGGTCACTCTACCGTCATTGTATAATCCACAAAGAGAAGTAATCTGGGGCAGGAGGAGATATAAATGTAATTGAACTACAGAATTTCTGAAATGAGTAAGCAGTAATTTGATGTAGAGTGTATTTCATAAATAGTATAATATGACTTGAACAATCACCTGTACCAGCCAAGCCCTTTTTCGAAGTACCCTGTAATCCATGGAATCTGTCTGCTCACTTCGGCACTGATACCTTTGACATTCCTCTGCTGAAAGTCCACGGAATGACAAGAGTGGAATTTCAACCCTCGGAATTTCCCGTGGACAAACTCCAGCTTAGTTTGCGTCCCCAGGTGTTTCAGGTTCCGGAAGGCGCTTGTCGTCACGGCGCCAGCCGTAGGCGTGATGTTTATCGTACTGTCTTTCTGCAGGTTTCTGTGTCTGGACTTGGCTGGAATCTGCAAGCACCTGCTCTTCTCTCAGCTTCCTTTTGGCAACTCACTACCCCCCCCGGCCCTGCTGCCCTACAGCCCACAACCCACAACCAGGATGAATTTTTAAAAAAAAGGGCAGATAATGAACAGAAAAGCCAATCCAAAAATCGAAACCACGCTCGCGATGACTAATTAGTGAATTTTCAATGTACTTGCACTTCAGCAAACAAGTTAATTTGAGATGTGAACGAGCTCCTCGTGTCACAATAAATCACCGCTCGATGCTGAGCTGGGTCAGCTTTTGTCAATAACTCATGTAGAATCCCCCCCTCCACCTGGTGTTGTTGATGGAAGACTAGCCTACTGGAGTGTCATTTGCTAGGCTCTGTATTTTTTTATTTATTTATTTTTTACAAGGCTAAGCGGTTATTGCGCGGACATTCCACAGTGGCCATTGTCTGGCTTTATCAACCCCATGTGTTTTTCTATGAGCTAGCATCTCCGCCTGGAATGAGACCCCACCCCCCAAGGCCGTTTGTTAAAGGAGACGAAAGCGAAGGGGAGTGAGGGTTGACATAAAGTGAATGGGTGCCCTCCTTCCACTGCCTTTCTCCTGTGGAGGCCGGCCAACAGCACGCTCAGTGGTGAAGGAGACTTGGATGGGAAACAGCTCTGTTAATAAAGGGGATGGGCGGGGCGTCATCTGCACATTCTTAACAGATCCCCTCTTAACAATAATAAAACTCTTATTTGACAAGGCAAAAATAAAAACGGGCGTAATGGTTGCCTGAGACCTGTTAGTTTCGCTTACCCTATGATGTCACAGTGAAGCTCTGCTGTGCTTCAGGGCAGTCAATCAGGATGCAGGAGCTGTATGATAAGTGCCTCTCTGGTGTTAACCATTTTTCCCCGTGGCTTCACAGGATATTTGTGCAGTCAGACTCCTCCCCTTGTTATCCCCAGGTCTCTGTCCTCCGGCAAAGCTGGGTAGGACTGAGGAAACGTATGGTGGGCTCCCCTGGGTCATACAAATAAACTCATTGGAATTCATCCACTGAAGGGCAGCGCTATTGTGCTGAAGGAAAATTGGGAGAGCTCTGGCGAGGGGTGGTTGGCAAATCGACCAGAATATTCCTGCTTCTGTTTAAGCCCACCGTCATGTGACCGGTCCTTGTTATTCAGGCCCAGGCCAGTCTGCGCCGTCCTTTCCATCCAGCTGCCTTAAACCGACGGTGAAATAGACAAATAAAAATGCCAGCAACATAAACTTAATGATTTAAACAGCTCTGATTCCACCTTTAAAATTCACCCCTGCCTCCAGCCTCCTGTTCTCCCTTATCCAAACATGCTTATTTTCCTAAAGTTCGGCCGTAACGGGCTTCTGCCAAAGATGTTGTATTACATCCAGAATGGAATCTCGAGCCACAGGGATGATGTTCGGCGGCAGCACTTGACCTGCTTTTCTCCATGAGGCTGGTCCTCCTCTATCTCTTTATCTCTCCATTCCTTGTACAATTTCCCCCAGTTCCTACCTAAATCTCTCGGCTCTTTGTCAGCAACACATCCGTGCCCCAATCCGATTTAAAATGTATTTCGCATCCAGTTTGAGTTTCATAGCCTGTAAAAACTAAAATTTCTTTCTCCTCCTGTCCACAACAGTCGCCCAGTTTGGGAACTCCCTGACTCAACAGGTAGCAAATTACCCCCCCACCCTGACCGCCTGTGCCCCAAAGGAACCGTCGTGGAACCTGCTCCGGGGTAGACTGCGGCACCGTCTGGACGGAGCAGATGGCCAGCTGGTCAGATCCGAGTAGAGCCATCCCCTGGCTCGCGAGCCTGTCCGGTGGGCCTTGGGAGGTGGGCCTTGGGAGGTGGGCCTTGGGAGGTGGGCCTTGGGAGGTGGGCGGGGTTAAAGTACTCCTACCTTATTCTTTTGATGTCACAATATGACAAGGAAATCATCCAATCAGACCAACGGTTTGGGTATGACAAATCCCGGGAAGGTTTCTGAATGGCCCCTCCTGGGGGCACTGAGCTTAATACGCCACATACAGAAGAAATCTTAAGGTCAACATCTCTCTGGAGATGTAGCAATCTGTTGTGAACAAATGTGACCTTCCGGGTCGACAAGAATCCTTCTCCTGCGTGTCTTTTGTGTGTGGAAGGAGAGGAAGGCTTCCTTTTAACACTCAGTCAGAGCTATTTAAAGCAATTTTTTGAAATACAACCCTGGCGGATAAGGAAGTCTTAGGAACGCCATCGAGCCCATGGGAAACATGGCCAGCCGCCCTGATCTCATAATAACTGGTTCCTTCTCCCAAGCACACCCGCCACTACATATACATTTCTGTCACTGCCGTCTGCTTCAAAACCAGCAAACAAACAGGTGATTTTTCCTTTTGTGGTCCTCCACGGCCTGTAACGACAATCGGAGGGATGACCGTAATGACTGTGGTGGCTTACAGGTGACACAACATGGAGTCGTCGCATCTTAATTACTTGAGAGTGCGTATTGGCTTACATGAGTGTGCAAGGCTAAGCTAGTACCAGCAGTGTATCGGACCGACGGCATGAATGTGTCCTGTCAAGACTGGGATCTGATTTGCCGGGTTTGTGAATATTTTAATATCATTGTGTTATTGGAAGCACGGAAAGGCTCCAGATTTTAATCATGTCAGAGAATCGAGATCCGGTGTCTCCATTCAGGCACCCCGCTGTATCAGATGGGTAGGAGACTGCTGGATCTGTCAGACATAGCCGGGAGGGGGGGTTCTATTCGTTGGTCAAAGCAGGGGCCGTGGCTCCCCGCCAGCCGTTGCCTCCCCTGCCGCCTTTGTGTTTACGGATTTTCCAGAAGACAGCCGACGTGTGTTGAGCCGCCTTGCGTGTCTCCTTCTGCTAGCGGGATTTAATTCGTCGCCCCCCTGGGTTGCCCCCTCTCCACGGTCGCTGCAGTTATAATCTGTTTGTTATTAATGACGTGACTGTGTCGGGAGGGGGACGCTGGCTGAACTGCCCTGATTGGGGGGCCCACACGCTGAGGTGAGGGTAATAAAACTGGCTGTCGCCCTCTGCCCCCCCCCCCAACCCCTCGAGTGGGCGTGTAACTTCCTCTCCGTCGCCTTGGCCACAGGATCCGAATTATTATTTATTACAGGAAAAATGCAGTTTGCCAGAGGAGAACAGGCTGGAATCTGGGCTGTCTGCTCTCCCGCTGTCAGCGCCGGCTAGGGGTGGGAATGTCGCTATGCGGCTTTATTTAGTTACTCACTGAGGATAATTTACAGCCCTTCGGTTTAAAGCTTATTGTTTTACTCCAGAGTGTTTCTTTCATTGTAAGCGCATTGCTTTGGGGGGCGAGTGCATTTCTGCCCTGGCGCTCTCTGCAGGCAGGGACTGCAGTAGGGGCACGGAACCCCTGGCAGATTCAGGGGGGGCGGCACTTTGTAGGGGCACTTGATGATGTAAAATTATATGTCAAAAAGGGCAGGAGTGAACCCAGAATTTCTGGATATGCCTCTAAATGGAAGTGAAACGGAATTTGACCAATGACATCCACCACAAATGTTCTCACCTGACCAAAAAGTGCTTTAAATGTTAGTCAATGGTCAGACTGACCATGGATGAGAGTGAGTGACAGATGGATGGATGGAAGTACATCCATCCCTCCATCCCTCCATCCATCTTCCAGCTGCTTATACAGTACAAGGTCAGCCTATCCCAGGCAGCAGGTGGGGGTGGGGGGGGACGGGGGATTAGTGCAGCAGGTGTCCAGAGTCTGAGCAGCGTCATTTGGGATGGGGGGGAGGGGGTCTTGTGAAAAAATCAACATGATCAATGGCGGGGACCTCAGCCTTAACGACAAACGGCAGGAGCTGGGAGATTAATCTCACTGTGTCCCCCCCTCTGTGCTGCCGAGGACCAGGGGGTGGGGTGGTGAGGGAGCCTCATTAACACTGGGAGCCTGGGTCACGGTGCGGTTCCTTTTGAAACCCTTCTCTCCCAACCCAGGAATGCGACCCACACCACCCCCCCCGGTCGCTTTCACCGGGCCAGCACTGTCGGGAGATTTACAGCGTCTTTGTACGCCCGCTCTGCCGGTGTCATTATTCACGCCGCTGGCAACGTGGCCGGCCTCGCAGCGAAGCCGTACGTCCCGCGGTCCCGCGTCTGACGCCACTGATGCTCGCTCGCCTGGCCGCTTAGCAGGAGAGTCAGGGAATCGCCGTTGTGATTCGATATCTGCTGCATTTCAGCGTCAGATTTTGCACATTCCGGCTTCTGCACTCCTGCATTTTAAATGAAAAGTTTTCAGTAGATAGTGTTATGGAAACAGCCCACCGTTTCTTGTCCGTCTCCTTGGAGATAGCATAGGGTGCGACAGTCACTTCATTTGAGTCACCTGGGCGGCAGCCAATTATTTTTGCCATCTGTTGTGCCGCTGACGATCATTCCAGAATGGTCTCTGTGTACTGCCCCCCTCTGGCTGGGGCTGTTTTTTTTTTTGGATGCTCTCTCCATCAGCACTCTCAGTTGGCATGCTGAGAGTTCAGTGGGTCCGGCTGCAGGTGACCCGTCGCCTGGCCTCTCTTACCCTGCCGTGGTGTCCGAGCTCTCGATGGGCAAAAAGTGACCTCGGCAATAACCCTGCCGATTTACGCCAGAGGGTGC
>JAAGVU020000044.1:13607824-13635578 GCA_011763525.2 Mormyrus iriodes | reverse complement strand
TCAAACCCCCGTCTCAGAAAGTCATGGGGGAATTTACCACAGAGTGGAGCTCATTCTCTCTGATCAATGACCTAGAGCTGGGCTGGGCTGGGCTGTCGGCACGGCATCTCCAGACATTCCCCAAAACAATCAATTCCACTGACTGGTTGGTGCACAGGAGATGAGGTGTGGGTCGTAAATATTCCTGCCAGAGTTTCATGATGGATGGCCTGCTGGCTGGTGGATTTAGAACTGGCAGATACAACATGGATGTTCTTCCAGGCCTGTAAATCCCTCATCTACCAGCTACAACCTTTATTTCTCACTTATAATGCCAGTGTCTAAGCAAATGCCAATTCAAGGCTAGCTGGTCTGCAGTATCAGTCCTGACAAGCATGGAACCAATGAGAACTAGAAGTTTCTCACTTGGAATCTGGCAACTCACCTCGGGGTACGCCTCCCTCCCAAAGGGCGGGGGGAACTCTATGTCGCCCCACTTCGCCTTGCAAATGTAGTCGGCGGTAGCATCGATCTTTGCTGCCATGTCCAGTACAAAGACACCATCCTTGGTGACCACTAGGGGGAGCAGGGGGGAGATAGGGAGTGAACTATCAGGAATTACGGTTTGTTTGTGGTGGGAGCAAAAATTTATGCATGCATCTTGATCATCGGTGGAGAAACTAATCGATGCAGCAAAAAAACTGGTGTTGTGCAATATTTATTTATGATGGGGGGGTATGCCAGTAGGCTAGGGCGCCGTGGCCGTTATCAGAAATCCTAGGGTTGGCCGAGTGATTTCACCGCTGGGCCCTTGAGCAAGACCCTCAATTGCATGAAAGATCTGAATCTGCTTTGTAAATGTACACCGTAAATGTAACGATGTGTTTATGGATAGAATGACTTTGCATCCCCTAAAACACAAAACTGTGCATCATGAAAGCAATCACATTGCTCAAGTGCTAACAAGCGATTTACAATCCCTTAAAATCCCCTGTTTGGGGCGAGGTGGGTCCGAGTGACTCCTGCGGGGCCTCTGAATAATCAGAGACGCAGAGATCCAGACTCCTGGATCTCATGGATGACGAGGCATCTACAGCAAAGCCAGAGCCACAGAGAGCCTCTGCTACTGTATCATACATCTCTAAGACCGCCCCCTTCCCATTAAAGCTGATCTCATTCTGCAGCTGTGGTGGGGGGGTGGCAGAGAGAATGACAGAGAGGGAGCCAGGGTAAGGGCCCCGTTAATCATCCGAAAGTGTGCGTGGGGGGGTGTCGGCACACCAATCTGATGCTATTTGACAGAACACACTCCATTAAAAGGGCCACGGCTGGTGTACAGATTAGGCAGATGATGGAAAGCCAAATAGGAAGAGGAAAACATCCTGCCTATGGGCGGGGAAGACGTTTGTGGATCCGGACAATAAAAACAGCAAGAGGTGTGTTGATTTATTGTTCTATCACTGATTTGTTACCCTGTGACCCTGAGCAGAATAAGTGGTTAGAGGATGGATGGATGGATGGATGGATGGATGGATGGATGGATGGATGGATGGATGGATGATTTGTGAAGTATAAATAAGCTCTCTCTGCCCATAGCTGACTGTCAAAGAATAAGACACCACATGGCTGCTTATTCCTATGACTTGTATAACAATTCTGTGTAGTGTTTGGCACCGGGAACAAAGTTAAACAGCTGTCCTGAACCTGCAAACCTGCGGTTACCAGCAATGAACCCAGTGGACTAACGGGGCAGCATCTCAAAGCCGCTGCAAAGAGTCAGCGCTCTAGAGAAGGCGTTCAAGCTGAGGGCTGTGAAGCCTCACTAACACGAAGCAGCGCGTTTAGCCAAGCAATTCGCTCTCCCATCTGACACAGACACTGAAAACTCAGAAGCCACATTTGAACCAATGATGTGAATGATACTTGACTTGCCCCTTGTATGAGTATGGATATATAAGGATTCGTTTGTGTCTTTGATGGAGAGAGAGAGGGTTTGTGAAAACAGACAATCACATACTGAATATACAGGTGTGAGCAAGTTTTGGAGTAAGAACACAGTGTTGATTTAGTCAGTGATGTATTCTCAGCTCCTGGAGCAATCAGGGTTAAGGAGCCTCGTTCAAGTGCCTGACGGTGATACCATTACTTGTCATGAGATTCGAGCCCACAGCCTTCTATACTGTGCTAATTAGGAGAACATCAAAGGGAGTCAGGCTGGCCTGCTCTCTGCACGATGACAGCTGTGGCAAAGCCACTCCCAGCGGAATCGCAGGTCTACCTTTCAAAGGCACACTGCTTCATCAGACCGCCAAGTCATTCATTATGGATAACGTGTTTTCCCTTGTATAATTGGTATCAAAACATTAAAGGCTCTAGTTATGCTCGATGTCGTGTTTTCATCTCGGGTGGGGGGAGGGGCTGCTTTTAACATACAGTAATCACAGACAGTCTTGGGACGTTTGCTTAATACAGCAAAAAATATTATAGGTTTTATAACAACGACTACTACTTTATTTATGTCTTTTAAATAAAAAATATATAGCACATTAGAAACAACCAGTAGTTTTAATTAAAATATTCAAGTAGTAATAAACTGACACCCAAACTACAGCTCTAAAACAGCTGTTCTGAGTTAAAAAGTTCCTTGACAAGCATCATTGGGTGCATTTTAATTAGTAAGACCTTTACAATAAGATCAAACACCAAACGTTTGTGTTTAGTGTCCCTTTGGGAGCCAGTGACTACAATTACAATTAATAGCAAAACGGCAAGAACAGAACTGAATGAGTCAGTCAAAAAATTATGATACTTAATATAAAGAAAATGTCTGAGCAGAAGATATGTGCAGATTTGTTACAAATTGCTTGTAAATGGACTTTTGTTCGGAAAGCAATAAATCTGCAACGTTTTTACAAAATTAAGCAAACGTCTCAAGGCTTTCTGTGAGCGCTGTATATCTGAAGGGCTTCCAGTATCCATACTCATGTTCTTTCCCAGAGACTATGGTTCGTGCCTCAGATGAACATCTAAAGGACCTCCAGCAGCCCAGAGGAGCTCAGAGGGTGATTAAGCCACCAGGCAGACAGATGCCTCGAGAGACCAGATACCACATTTTGGCTGCAGGTTAAGTCAGAACATTCAGGCCTGACTGTCCAGCATGGGCAGCTCTTGTAAGAGGCAGCACTTACCCAGGGGGTTAATCTCGAGGTAGGTAAAGAACAGTTCCTCGTACAGGTTGAAGAGCCCCACCACAAAACTAGCCAGGATCCTGCCGGATGGAATAAAGCAGAGCTGAATCACCCCAAACCAGCATACCCAATACTCCACCTGTTCCCTGCTTCCAACTGTCAGACCCTGGCTGTTAACTATAGGGTGGCTCCCATCTGTACCCATAATTCACTGCAGCAAAATAACAGAGCCTGCCGAGCAGGACCCGCCCACTCCTAGCCATTTGCTATACGACTAACAATGATTAATGTACTCCTTCCGATTCCGGATCCTAGTTGATTTAATATTGGCTTTATGTAAATGTATTACCCTGTTGTTTCTGCTTCTGTTCTGCAGGTGCCTTTTATACCAATAACATTGATAATACCTTTATTGTTGTTTAAACCATATTAGCCAATAAGAATCAATCTTCCAATCCTGAAGGCAGCAAACTGAAATAGAAGCTCACTCGGTCCGACAAAGTTTTTGCTCAAAGCTACAGCGTGATGCAGGTGAAGAGCATCTGTACGTCATCATGGCAGAGCTACAGGGAGACGTGCAATGTAGATGTTGGTCTCTCCACAAACTGGCAGCTGGGAGCCAGCAGGCCATTAACCCCAGAGATGGGGTGGGGGTGGGGGTGAGGGGGGGGGGGGTGACTCATCTTCCACATCAGGGTTTTATGGGTCCTCCAGAGGCAGAATTGGCAGCTAGACTCTGGTGGGTGACGTGCCAGTTGGGGGGGCAGGGGAGGTAGAGCCGACTTTTTCAATGTCAGCCAACGCAGGCAGCCAGGACCTGCTGTCAGTGGGATCTGCCAGCCAGGGGTCAGGGGGCTAAATGGATTTGGGGGGGGTGTTGATGGCTTTTGCACACATATCAAAATGATCTACTCCAGGGACATGCTCAGACTGCAGCAGTGGTGGTGGGGGTGGGGGGGGGGGGTGAAGGCAAGGGAAGGCTTCATTTTGTTAATGGAAGACAGGTCTCCAAGAGTCTGATCTTATAAAAAAAAAAAATACCAGTACACACTGTTATTGTCAGTTCCTTCAAGGTATAGTTTTTTATGGAAACGACCTTTAACGAGCCTTCCATGGTCTCAAGGCTCGGAAAGAGAGATTTGTTCTTCTCTTCTCCAGCTATCTGGACCTGAAAGCCTTTCCCTGAAGATCTGCCCAGCCACTCGTCTTGTGTAGGGTGTGCTAAGAGGCAGGGGTGTGTAAAAGGGCGGGGCCACTGGAGCACTAGCCCCAGCTGACTGGCTACAGAAGTGACCTGTTCTCCATCACTCAATTATTCAAAACATGATTGGCTAACAATAAGCTTGGCCCCGCTGTATAAATTATGGCCCCTCTTATGCTCCCCACCTTAAAATAAAAAAAATAGTAGAAACCCCCTGAGTGGGTCCACTCACTCTCTCTTGTCGGCGGGAACGTGCGTCAGAAGCCTTCCTTTCACCGCGTCCTCCGTCAGTTTCTTGTCCACGCCGACCAGAAGCTTCTGGGCCTTGGCGTCCACGTCGCCGACGTCCACTCCGCCCTCGTGGTGGAAGAGCACGTAGTCACCCTCGCGGGCGGCATAGATGCAGATGTAGAACTCCTCTGCCTGAAGAACACAGCAGGAACATGGAGTCGGAAGTCCTCATGGCCTTTAAGGAACTGGTCTTATGCCCAGAAAGGTTTATGGATCTGGTTCTCAGAAGGGGAACTTGTTGTTGTGACTATGTGACTAATGACCAATGACACGATTCTTTAGCCTAGAGGTTCTCAAGCTTTTGGCCAAGACCAGTAAAACTTCTGAACTGGTGGAGATGGGGGAGGGTGATGGGTGCTGGCATGTCAGGGGAAATTAAAAAAAACGTGTGGCTTGAAAATGTTAATTTTTAGAAATTATCCAACTCCTCCAAAAATCGACTAGTGTTCCATGGCCTAGTATCCAGCATGAAATAAATGAAGTCTTACTAACCAGGCACAGAAATCCCATAACAGCAGAAACAGACACGTTTTTGAGAGAGCACCTACATAGCCAGACAGCAGACTGTCCCAAGCATCTGTTACCTGCTTATGGGCCACGAACGGCTCGATGAGGAAGTTCTTCAGGATCCCCTTTGCCTTTGCCACCTGAGGACACAAAAAGAATGGTTATGTTCACATTCGTTTCTGGCAAATGCCTCCGTTAGGACTGCTTACAAAGAAAAAAAATGCATGGACCAACGAACATGGAGCATGAGTGTGGATGTTTATAGAATCAGAGAAAAACCTATTGTATTTGACAGACAGGCACATGGAAAATAAGCCATTAGAACAGTGTTTCCCAATCCAGTCCTCAGGGACCAAGAGACGGTCCACATTTTTGCTCCCTCCCAGCTCTGGTACTGTCTGGTAGGGAGCTCTGAGGGAGCAAAAACATGGATCGACTGTTGGTCCCTGAGAAGCAGATTGGGAAACACTGCTTTATTTATTTTATGCTTTATTCTTAAAAAAAAAAAAAGACAGAATGTCTCATAAAGCACAAAAAAAATCAGCTTGTGGATTCGTTAGAGACAGGAAACCGCGAGGACAGCAATGGGAGATGAACAGACAGGAGGAGGAGAGTAAAACCAGACAGCCCAAGGCCAACATATGCATCTGGACGGCTCTCAAATCCTCAAGGCATTACCAGCAAAATAGGCATGTGAGTGAGGGCCTAACATGCCACGCATAAGAATCTATTTGTAAATTACCGTCTAACAGAATTAGAATGAATTTTATTTATCCTCGAGGGACTCTGTAGTGCATGCAGCAGTGATCACGCAGAGCAAAAGACAGAAGCCAAGACAGTACATACAGTGCGAACAAATTAAAAGGTGCACAGCGCACTAAAGGAATCCTGAGAAACCGATAATATAAAATATTTACAAGTAAATATTAAGAGGGAGATAAAAGTAATTAAGGTAGGAAATGTGCCATTAGAGAATGTGGAAAGCACCAGATTTACTATTGCGAGGTAAGCTGCTTCCTGACGTGTTATGGCTGAGGGTGGGGGATGGCATGTCGGAAGGAGGCGTTGTAGTGTCTGATAGCAGCAGAAAGGAATGATTCCCAGTAGCATCTTCCAGCACATCATGGTTGAATGAGCCAGTGGTTAAATGTGCACCAGGATTAAGAGGCCCTAACTCCTATGTAAACAAGATAGCGGACATAGTACACTATATAGTGCATTTACATTCAGTGTTGAATACTGTCAGATTGGGGGGGGGGGGGTCACCTCATACTGGTCAGGTCTCAGAGGAGGACAGTTCCCCTACTTCTGACTTAACATGCCTATTTTTTTTTTTTACCATAAAGCCTGTTTGTCATGCAATTGAAGTTCAGCCATTTTACTGTGTCTTACCTGAATAGATTTAGTTCTCTTTCTATTATAATTTTTTTTAATTTAATGACACTATCGATCCCTCATGGGGAAATTTTCTTTTTGCCTACCCCATCTTTCTCTCCATGACAGCCGCCAGCGACAGAGCCCATTTAGTGGGGGGGTTAAGGACCTTTGCGCAAGGCCCCAAGAATGTGACTATTCTGCTGAAGCCAGGACTCAAACTAGCGACCTTCCGATGACAGGTACAAAGAATTAGCCCGCTGAGCCGCATGCTGCCCCTGAAGTGCCACTTTAAGCCCCGAATCATTTATCAACGTGTACCAGCGCTATGTAACCAAAAAAAACGGCCCGGGCACCTTCGCAAAGACAGCGATTGTGAATTCCCAGTACCTTGAAGGCAGTGCTGGCACTGCTGTAAAGGGAGTGAGTGGTGACATTTTATACAAAGAGGAAAAAAGGGCCGGGAAAGTGGAGAGCAGGAAGCAGGCCCACAGAGCCAGAGGATAAGCCTCCCCCACCATCTTAAGGCTCTCAGGGGAACAATGGCAGGCTATTCGGGACTGAACTGGGACCTGTCATTAAACTGGGAGAGAAAGAGCTGGAAGAATGGAGAGGACAGGAAAGCAAACATAAACGGTATTATTGCACAAGGAGGAAATGTTATGACACAAGCAATTTCATTTGATATTTACTGAAACTTAAACCACACTGCGCAGTGGGGTGAGGAGATCTGCTGGATCAGATTTATAGCTGGAGGACAGAGTAGACAGGCAGGCAGAATCTGAGCATTTATCATAGAAAATTAACACCAAGAGGAAGAGTATGTGCTTTTAAAACTATCCCTCGATTCGCTTTGAGGAGGCGAGAGAGCCTGGACTGGCTTTTTTTTTTAATGTCGGTAAGACGTGTCGAAGCGTATCCCTTCACACTACGTGGGATGAGGGAGTTGAAGGTAATTATGGGCCTGTGTGGGAAATGGAAGCTGGAGCTCAGCTGTTTCATCTGAGGCGTGACCACTTTAGGGTTCCCCGAAGAATGCCACTATATTTCAGTCAAAAAAAAGAAACACATAAGGTGGCACATGACCCACCCACAAATATGATCCACCCATTTGGGCGGAGCATCCCCACTCACCGTGGCTTCCTTCATAAGCCGGGGTTTCAGCCAATCCTGTACGCCTTTCAGGTCCAGGTTCACGCCCACCAGTCCCAACTTTCCCCGCCTCTTGATCAGCTGGTCAGGCTTCACCACCAGCCGCTGTGGGGCAGGACAATATGACTTATCAGTCAATGAAGTCTTACATACCGGGATTTCTTAAGCAAGCTGTTATGGAGCAATCAGGATATCAGAAAATGTAAAGGATAAAAAAAAACGTAGGCTAAAGTATAGTCCCTATATATTCCATATAAAAAGTGCATATCACAGCTCCCAGTGGTCACCTGGTTACTTAGATGACATAACCAGAGTCAGGCAGTTTGACTACTGATTATGGTACTGTATATCAATCATGCAGATTTTTTAATACCTCTATTGAATAAATTGTTAGGAAAGCAAATTACGATAAACTGTTGTTTAATTTCATTCATTAAATACAGAGGTGGAAAGTTCAGGTCCAGAAAGTACAAATCCAGATTTAAGATTCAAGAGTCAAGATAACCTTCACATTCACATTCACATTCCATTCGCTACACCAGACCAGTTTTTTAAAGCTGAATACTGACACAGAGCACTCAACTGATTGGTTGAAACTAAATCTTGATCTGGATTTTTACTTTCTGGACCTGAACTTTCCACCTCTAATCAAATGAGGTGATAAGTAAATCAGATGCATATCAGATATTAATGCGTTCTCTGTGGCCAGGACTCACTACTCGTACCTCATAGTAACAGAGTATGAGAAAACGCCCTCATAAGGACCAATCACAAACCACCATAACCACAAAGAAGTTAATAACATGGCAATAGCGAGCAGAATTTCTCAGGTTACAATCAGCGGTTCTGTTACGGCTAAGGATTTCCATATAACTAACACTTTATACTTCAGGGCAAAACTCCCTTCCCATTCACATTCCATTCGCTACACCGAACCAGTTTTTTAAAGCTGTGAATACTGAACCCTGAAAAAAAACATTAAAAGATAGTGGATAAACCATTAAAATACCCCAGATAATTATGACACCTGAAACGTAGGGCACTGATGTCAGTCAGTACCATACAGACAGAGTATAACAGGCTGAATTAAATCTCTTCCTGTAACACTTTCAGTTCTGGATCACCTTCTGACAGTCCTAAAGCTTTCTTTCTTTGAAAGGTAAATGCAATGCAGGAGAACTTCTCATGATAGGAGCTTGCAGAGTGCCAGAGATACCCTGGCCAGTTTGCACCCTCCTATCTCATGTATAAACTTCCCGTAAGAACCTCTGGACAGAGTTCAGGCACAAACTATCTGCTGGCCCACAGCCCGACATCTACTGCTCAAGACAATCAAATTACTTTCCATTTAATTCTGGAATCCGGCCAGGAGTCAGGGGACAGCAGCGACTGTCAATGCTAATCACCAGATAAATCTTCTGGGTTTTGCTTTGTCACGACACACTGGCTCCAACCAAACATCAAGATAACATGAAAGCTGAGTCCAGTATTGTCGCACAGAAGGGGACACATTTTAATGGCATTATTAAAGGGTTCAGTCAAGAACAATTACATGACAAATGTGTCACAGCTTAATTGACCGCACCAAGAATAAAATCAACAATATCTTTGCTGCTGTACAGTTGCAAGCAGCTGCCTCACCTCAGTAAGCAGCCATGGGTGCTCTTGGGTAAGCCGGACCCAGTCGGTATCAGCCATTACGCTGGCATACTTGAAGCGGTTCTGGACGGAGGCCGAGGTGCAGATATATTTGGAGAGAAACTCCTTCCCCGTCTTCTCAGAGATGGCTTTGGCAGACATGGCCGTTCAGTCAACAGCCGCCTGGGACAGAGGGGTGGAATGACACCTTACTGGACCGAGCGACACTTTGCACACCGCACTTCACTCTGCCGCATTTGTGTACCTCTACAGTACCTATTCATACGTCTACTTTGATGTGTGTTACTGCCTTTGTATTGCTTTCTGCTATATAATCCTGTTGGACATTATATGCCTCTGACTGTATAGTGTGGATAAGCATTCCTGTGTATTTATGTATGAAAGGCATGTGAAGAATATCGAATTTCGTATCATGTGGAGATACTTAGGCACAGTACAGTGGCCACTACGCATCCCCACTATCTCCCTCCCCACTCCCCAAATCCCAATTTGTATCCAATAAGAGGCTGAAATGTAATCCAGACCTGGACCGCCAGCATTTAGGTATGGCCCTACTTCTGTGCCTCTTAATTAATCAAGCCTGGGGGGGGGTGCGGCGGTAATAGCCTGAGTGCTAACCAATCAGAGCAGAGAATAGAGGTGGAGAGAAGATAGGGAGAAGCACGATTCAGAAAAAAAAAATTGCAGACACGATAAGAAAAAAAACAACAAAAACAGAGATGCACTCATAGGTATGTTGTGGAAGACTGTCAGGCAGCTGCAGGGAGTTTCAGACCCACAAAAAATAAAGGGGGGGGCACTATCAAAGGGTGTTTGTGCTCAGCTGGGTTAAGGCATCATTGCAGGAAAAGGTTGCTGCAGACAAATTTGGAGATGGGAGAGGTCCAGCTCGAAGGGGCCCTCGACTCTGCACTCTCGCCAACTGCTCATGCCCCAGGATGTATTACTTCAGACCAAGTCCTTCTGCTATAAATTTAGCAAACCAGAGGTGTGAGGCAACAGTGCTAACCACTGCACCACCGTGCCGCCCCCCATTCATGCTACCCACCCTACAAAACAGCATAACATATACAACTGGACCAGGGCTGTCACAGGCAGGCTTTTAACAGGAAACAAATAACTCCAAAGCACGAAGAGCAAGAAAGATGCACAGAACACCTCATGCCGCATGAAACAGGGCAACAGCTGTGTGCAGACGGGCGTATCTATATAGGTTAGAGGAATCCTTATCATTCACCTCTCATCTCATTTCAGCCGAGCGACGCCACACCTCTTAAATTATCAGGCTGTGGTGGCGAGTGTTCCCCCCCCCACACCCCAAATAATCTAAGCATAGTGAGATGCATGTAGTGTAAATGAAGCCACACCTGCGGCCGGGTTACCGGTGCAGCGGGCGGTCAGGACCGAAACCGCAAGCGCCGGCTCCGGTCTCAGGCTCGATCGCTATAAGCAGACCTTTGGACCCACGGACGAGAAATCAACACGCTTCCCACTACTAACTTATTAGTCGAAAGATCTTTATAAAACTTAAGATGACTCTTGTCAAGTTCTCAGTTTCATTTATAGTCTTAAAAGATAGGTAATGATAACCCATAAACGTAAACAAGGCACTCAATCTGCTTATCTACGAATATCATACATAAATATATATTCGTTCTGCTTTGAATTTCAGTTTTCTTTCCAAACCAGTTGGGTATTTCGTAACACAAGAGTGAGTCTTTCACCTGTGTCATTGTTCATTTCTTTTTTACCTCCAATACACCCCGGATGGTCTAAAATTTCTACCAGTAACCGGGAGGGGGAGCGCGCTATTGTGTACTAAAAGGCAAGATTATACCCAGATCCCTTCGTAAAGAGGCAGATAACATGGGAGAATGCTTTTATTTAAAAAAACAGCCCCAATTACACTATCTATGCTGGCAGTTAGATTGAAAAATATGACACAGACCAGCAGCGTCAGTATTCTTATATACAGCCAATGTTTAGTGAACAATTGTGTTGTTAAACTTACTATCAGCACTTTGCCAAAAATCAGATATTTTTCCTTTAATGGATTTCCAGTTATAACCTCACAAACTCATATGTATTAACTGCAATAGCGAAACTTCTATTATGAAGTTCTTATGTAAAAAGTAAGAAAAAGGAAAGGGTATAATGAATGGGTGATGTTGACAGCTAAGTTTATTACACAGATTTGTTCGCTTTGATCTACGTGTCTCACAAACGAATGCATTGGTCAAAAAAAGTACGACAGATATAATGCCAGTGCAAGCTGATAAATGATCAAGACGCTGTCAATTATCAAGGCAAATCACGCAGACTTTGCACAGTCCAGCATAACAAATGGAGCGATCCCTCTAAGTTCATGTGCAGCAGCCGGCGAGTTTAAGAAGCGCTACCCAGCATGCGGACCTCGCGTATTACCTGCTCTGTAAATGACGCCTTACCTTTGCTGCGTGACAATGGCAGGATGAAGCGAGCGCGGTCAGCAGAGATCGCCTCGCCCTCTTCGCTCGGACGAGTTCCGGACGGCGCACCGTGCGCGGCCAGCCGATGCTGATGTTGCCGTCGGGCTGCCGCGCGGCTGGTCCCGCCCCCTCTCCCCGATTTCACTCCGGCCGCGGTCTCGTTATTCGATTAGCTGATTTTCCTGCGCGCTGATTGGCTCAGGCCACCCGGCGGAGCGGAGCGGCCCCGCTCATTGGAGCTGGAGCCTATCGCACGTTCGTTCGGGTTTTGAAAGAGTGGCTGTTAATTTCGTAAAATCACGGTGTCGCGAAAGACCATAAAAATCCGTGTGACCGTAAACGCACACACACACACACAAATACATTAGTATACATATATGTATACACACACACATATCTATGCATATATATATACACACACACACACATATATGTATTCCTATGAGGCATAATTTACCAGGTTACCTGCAAAAATGAAATAAAAGACATATATAAATAGTGAGATATAAATAGTGTGACAGAGGAAAAGCCTGGGGAAGCTTATAGTTAGACTCAAAAGCTGTAGATTGGCAGTGCAATGATCCCAGAAGGCCTTGCACCATTAGTTACTGCCTTCAGTGTAGGGTGCTGAGATCTGACTGTCACCATGGGTTCTCCCAGCAAAGTCACTGGAATACTAATTTTGATTTGACATTTACATTATAGAATTATATTTATTCAGGGTTGCCAACTTTGGTCAGCTGGCTGACATGAGATTTTCAATTAGAGACAAGTCTGCACACACATTTACATGCATGTACTGTAACAGTTTTATTGCCTTGTAGTCTACCCCAACGCTTTTGATGTAGCTAATTTTAGATTTATAATGGAATAATATAGATTTGCTATAAGATATCTTGCATGAGTGTGAGTCAGAAAGCATGAGTGTCACGCAAGACGTGCGATTTGGCAATCCTGTATATTCGTTCAACAAAAAATGAGACTTGTCAGATGGCATGCATGCCTCAACCTCATCTATTCTTGAAACTTAGAGAGCTGACTCCAACTTCCCCTCATTTCTGTAGGAACCACCTTGATCTGTAAAGCAGACTTATCAGTCACACAGTACAGTTAGTAGTTTGTCAAAGTCCCCCTACACAGTTATTTTATAATCTTCTTTGTTGTAGGGTATCACTTTCTGTGGGTCACTGTACATACAAGAATTTCCCCAACAGAGGATGTCATTTAAGCACTATAAAAACTAAAAACTCCCTTTCGAGAAAAAAAATGTATAATGTGCATAATCTGTATATACATATATAACATAAGTAAAGTCAAGCAGCTCACTTTTCCCACACAGTAACTGACTCTTACCTGAAATCTGGCACAAAATCCAGAGGAACCCAAGGTCCAGAGCTCTGCTGTCCGGACAGAAAGTTTTCACCCCATTGACCCAAACCATATGATCAATTAAACCAGAGAAGGAAATTCTGCTCCTCTAGTGCTGGTATCTAGTAGGTTTTCTATACTACATCATGAGTTCCTATTCAAAAACCTGCTGCATCCCGGCACTCCATGATCAGGGTTGCCTGCCCCTGAATTAAACACTTATTTTTCCACTGATCCAAAACAAACACAATAAAAGTATGACACGGGGACAATCCCTGAGCAGCGTATGAGTGTTTGAACCTGGGGAAATTTACACCACTCACAACTTGGCCTTTCATCAGTAATAATTGTAATTCTCACATTCTAACATTCCCATAACAATGTTTCCATGTGAACTACAGGGCAGCCAAGTTGGCAAGGCCCAGTGGGGTAACTTGGGACAAAGACTGCAGGCAAATTCTTCCATCTGTGCATCATCCAGCATGGTCTTGGGCAATGGTGCCTGGAAATGCAGCATTAGTTCAGTCAGTGATTCTACTTAGGAAATTGCAATGGTACACAGAAGTGGGCACATCAGTGAAGTGGGCTGAGAGGCACCACCACAAGTGGAAAATTCAGAACAGGCTCTTCTGGGAAGCTTGGGTACCCCCAAGGGATCTGTACATACAAGGTGAATAAGACCCCTGAAATGAAACAGGAACCATAATTTAGACTGTGGGGTAAAAAAAAAAAAAAAAAAAAAAGTGCAGAAGCCTTATTAGTTCCCTCCACAGGAGATTTCAGTTCGAAATATTGTACATGCTTCTAGTAGAGAAGAAAAACGATGCTTCAGCATTTGGATTCACTTTCGTAAAGATTCAACCCAGGAGTGTGATTAAATACCGCCACCTACAGGACAAACTACTTTACAAACCCCGGGTTATATTCTAGTCATCCATTCAAAATGAGCGCACAGGATTGTTCACTTTATAAGAACGACGCACATAGTAATGCAATAAGGCACATTTTATTTTAATCCAAGCAAACTTTATTAAGTGGTAAAAAAAAAAAAAATTCAAAAGGTGCAAAAATAGACCCCTCACTTGCTCTAGGAACTACGCTAGTATGGTTTCCAGCACTACAAACCTCTACGAATCTAGCTAGTCTAAACAGTCAATATACGGTGTTAAGTCATTAAATGTGCAAAATGGAGATTAAAAGCTTAAAATGGAGTTAGATTAACAAGTCTGTCTATATGCAACTGGAAAGCAGATCTGTGTGTTCACCCTAACTGAAAAGTGCAGACTAATAGTTCTAAAGCAACATACATTTATCACCATACACTGATAACTGTTCAACGTTCGTCTGTTGCCGTGTTCGACAAGTAAACTGCCGGAACAAAATCCCGCAAGAGTTTTCACAGTTTTAAACACGTCACAAATCACACTCACAAGCCTTTGGTCTATTCTCTATGAAGGCAAGAAGTTCAATTGCTTAACCCTCGCACACACACTAACAGCCATCATAGGCACGATTTCCTTTCTAATTTCACAAGTAGTCGAAAAAGCGTGATATGGTTGTGGGGGAGGGAGACACGTACCACTAAAACAAAAAGAACCAACTGTACAAGATTCACTGACTTCACCCAGCATGCACATTTTAAGAGCAGGAACACAATTTTTGTTTTTGGTCAGCTCATTTTGCACATCAACCATTTCGGTTAGTAGAAAATACAGCACAGCCAATAAAAGGCTAGAAGTATGTCTTACACTTAACACTTGGCAAAAGCAAGGAGAAGGGGGGGTTATGGAGGAAGTCGTGAGCAGCAGTGGCGAAGGCTCTCGTTTTATACCCGCAGCTGTCGAAATAGAAGGCACCAAAGGGCAAGCAGAGCGCAGGCATGGTCAAGGCTTTCTCTGGCCTGGTGTTAAGAGCAGCCCGATGGCCACCGTGGAAGTGCAGTGCGTACCCGGATACGGTTTGAGGGGGCTGCTTCAATGACCAGGCCCGTACCACACGGACTGTAAAACGATGCCAGAATATTCACTGCTGTAGCATTGAAGACTTGCTCGAGCCAGGGACTGTAGTAAAGCAAAGATGGGTGAAGAAAGAACAGGTTGGGTTCTCGGAAGGTATAAGAGTAGACTCATCCCAAGTGTTGAAGCAGGAACCTGAAGAGCCAGCTAAAATTCTGCCCCCAACACACAGCGACACTAGCAGAAGAGCCATATAGGCGCTCTGAAGCTGGCGCTGGCCCCTGCTTCACATCACGGTGCATTTCAGCTTCTTCTTCTTCTCAGTCTCCTTCCCACCATCCCCCTTCTTCGGCCCGTAGTAGCTAGAGAAGCAGGATTGGGCCCGGATCGGCTCCTTGAGACTCAGCATCCACACGCCTTTGCCGTAGTAGGTGAGCGCGCCCAGGTCCAGGTCCTGGATCTTCTCGCCCTCCTCACCCCGCTTCTGCTGCGCGATTATCTCCAGCAGGTCCAGGCCCGTCTGCACTGGCTCCACGCCCTCAGCACAGCCCAGCGTCACATGGGCACGGCTTCCGGGGGGCAGATCCTCTTTTTCAGAATCTTCGGGCCAAAGCTGGAGCTGTGCCTCAGACAGGGAGACCCGAGCGCCAGCCGTGCGGGGCGTGATGAACAGGGCCGTGAGCTCCAGCTCCGACACCTTGCCATAGGAGTCAACCACCGACTGTGGGAGGAAACAAGCGACAGGAGGGGTTTGCGGAAGCAGGACTGCAGATCAACAAGAAGAAAACACACGATGATTGAGCTCCAGCCCCTACTCGTAAAATCCCGGGCACTGAAATGATACATTTCCTGCTGGTGCCACATTCTGTCCCAGTTAAACACCCCTCTCCCCTCTTGAGATTTACAGTCAGGCAGAGGCAATGCAAGCCAACATGACAAGGTGTGAAAATCTAATATGGAGGCCGTAAATGAGCGATTTCCTGACATGGTATATAAAGTTACAAATGGCCCAAAGCAAAACTAGCATACAGCCACGGGGAAGACACTGCTAAAACACCTCAATCTATATTTTTAAAAAACTCATTTATGGGTTTTGTAAAAGGAAGCTAATGGCCCAATAGACCTGGGGAAGTTTATGATAAGGTCTGATGAAGTCACTCTTTAAATAAAAAAAAAAAAAACCCACATTCAAGGGCAACTGTAGTGCTTCCGGATCTGCGTTAAGACAGCTGCCAACAGCGGTTGGTTTCTGACTCACATGAGCTGCCATTAACTAACACTTCCTGTAGAAAGGCGGCTCACATTTCTACATAAGCCTGGTGACTCCTCTACAGTGCCCTCACACCCCTCACTGCATAAAAAGGCCCAATGTTCAATGATAATCAGCAGAATGCAGTAGATTGTATTTCTGTGCTTTATATCAGACATACTACAAAACTGACCACTGGCCATTTTTCTTGCTTACAGGTCTTTGGCTCACAGTGTAACACAGACACTGAAACGTGGTAACTGGCAGCCACCTGCTTTGTAATCACTCTATAAGCTGTAGGCATAAACTACGGGGAACAGTAGAGTTTCACGGCGGAGTTCAGTCCCACCTGTTTCTCCGCATACTCTTTGGCCCCCTGCTCTTTTCCATAGTCGCAGAACTTGGTGGTGCAGTGCAGCACACCCTTATCACTGAAATACTGCTCCAGGTCCACTTCTTTTTCGGGGTCACCCGAAACTGCAAAAACAGACTGTTGAACAATGTTCCCAGGAATCACATACAAGAGACCTTGCTGCTATGGACATTTGACATTCATTGTTAAATGGGCCATGCATAATCTTTCAGTCGTTATTTAGTGACAAGTTCAGCAGAACATTGTGGAATACTTACGGTCACCAACGCGTTTCTTGAATGCATCCAGGTTGCCCAGCATCTTCAGGAAATCGCTAGCCATGCTCTTCAGCTTCTCTTGATAGGTTGTGGATAGAAACCAGCCAAAAAATAAGGGCAGGAATGTCTCCGACATCGTGTTCACCAGGGACTGCATCTGACTCTTGTCCAGTTTCCGGTGGGTTTTCCGGCATAGCTGTTCTATGTTACGGTTCCAAGCAGTGCGGGGTTCGACATAGATGGCCAAGTACTGGCGCTCCTCTGCCAGCTCCTCTAGGCGGGCCAGTCGACTGTGGGTGTGGTTCGTGTCGTCTACCACCACCACCTCTTTCCCAGAGGTCAGGCATTCCACAATGGCAGCATCCATGGCTTTAAACCCTTCTGCAGAGGACGCCTGCTTCTCAGGCTTGATGCCATGGTTATCGGCACAGATGACGGTACAAAGGCCCTCGTAAGTGGTGTTAATAGCGCCGGCCAGTTGGCTTTTTCCACTCCCAGGCAAGCCCCTCATAATAAAGAGGGTTCGGGAGCTGCGAACAAAGGCCACAGTGGCCTCATCTTCCAGGAAAGTGAAGGACAGTGAACCTTCGGCAATTGTCGGAGCTTGCGCATCTGCTGAGGCTTGCTGTCCCTCGGTCTCCTGTTCCTTTGACTCCTCCTCCTGCTTTCCTACCTGGTTCTCCTGTTCCTTTGACTCCTCCTCCTGCTTTCCTGCCTGGTTCTCCACTTCAGCTTCCGATTTCTCTGTCACTTCTTTACCCTCTGGTTGGGCGTCTGGCTCCAGCTTTTCCATCTTGTTCTCCACATTTTTTTCCTGCTCACGGTCCACCGTCTTTTCCAAGGTCTTGTCCACCTCTCCTTTGCTCTGGTTTTCTAGCCCTGGTTCTTCAGCCTTGTCTGCCTGGCCTTCAGGTTGTGCATTCTGCTCCTTCTCTGGTACTGTGGTCTCCTCCGGTTGCTTCTCAGGTTCCGGCTCAGAGGTTTTCTCTGGTTCTGGTTCTTTTGGCTCCACAGATAAAGGTTCTGGCTGCTGCTCTGGCTCCCGTTTGGGCTCCACAGCTGGCTGCGGCTCCTCCTGCTTCTGGTCCTCCACAGTGCAGTTGACCTGCTGGTCTTGTACGACGTCTTGATTCTCCATTTTATATGCTTCAAAGCGAAGATGGAGCAGATCGTTTTAGTAAAGATTATGCAGAATTAAGTAACAAGACCAATGTTTAGTGGTGTTCAAATATAGTAAAGGCACCTATATTATTTGGAAAAAAAAAAAAGTGATTAGACAAAACAAATAAGCCTGAATGTGTAAAATATGCTGCAAAACTCCTACAGTTATAAAAGGATCCTCAGTACTTGTACCAAAATTAAGCCCTTAAAATAAAAGAACCGGTCTGAAACCCCACCCAAAATAGCTGCATTTTTTCCTGCTTCATCTACAGTTTCACGCTGTCCATTCCGTTTTAATAAGAATATTTTGATGTGGAGTGGGGAACCATTTATGGCTGTTGGTAAGCATGATAATTTGAACTTTGGGCAGTAGTATTAATAAAATTTGCACACCATTTGCAAGGCAACTGGAACTATGACGATTTGGTCATAGTATTATTAAAGTATAGTCGTTGCACTGTGACCTTTACCACCATTTTCAACTGGGTTCCAAAGACGTGTAAGTTAATGAAGTCCATTCAGGGGGGGAAAAAAAAAATAAAAAATCCACGAGCACAACCAAAATTCAGCCTAGATACATGTTAGTTATACATTTGCCACACAGGAGCTTACTTAATTACCCAGCAGAACAGAGGACTCTTATTAAGCCAGTGACCTTTCATGCAAATACCCCTCACTTCAAAATTTGACAAATAGTTTCCCTAATCTAAAAATAAAATAAAAAAAACCCAAGTCAACCGTGCGCAGGTTTATTTACCATGCGAGAAGTTTTTTTTAATTCAAGTTTAAACAAAAAGGGAAACGCACTAAGGGCTGAGAACCGAACACCTGCAGACAAAAGTCCGTCCTTGGTTTGTGAAAAAGGCGATTTCGCCAAATCGCAATATCTGAAAATGAAACCCCAAGCAACCCAGTGCCAAAAAATGGCACCGAAAACGGATCAAATACCAGATTTAAGTTTGATGAGAGCACAGTCTTTACTGCTACTAATAAACAAATTTAATACTGAATCAGTAGTTTTAGGTATAACGAGTAAAAATCAAGCGTAATTATAAACCATAAATGCATCAACAGGGAAAATTAAGTAGTTGAATAGGGTGACTAGATACCCAACGAGAGAAATTTGGAGGAACAATGAAACGGGGAGTGGCTGCCATCGTGGTGTAAGACAAAACAAAACAGCGTGATGTACTTATTAATATAAAGACTAAATAGCGGGTTTACGTTTCAGCATTTGCAGAAAGACCATTCATAAATCGTACGGACTCGCAATAAATGTCCAAGAGCAATTTACGCTTTCGCCCCATATGTTAAAAAGTTTTGCTGATGCGCCGAAACGGACGCGGCTTCCCAAAATCTGCCGTTAATTTCCTTACCGAGACAGGAACAAAAGTAACGCGGCTGGGGCTCGCCGGCTGTGGCAGCGGCAGGCGTCGGACGGCTCCCAAAAGCCCGGTCGTAGGCGAGCGGGGGGCGGCGTGGCGCTTCCGAAGAGGCCGACCTCAGTGTCTGAGCGATCAGGAAAAGAATGACGGAAATCGGCCGCTCGCTGGCAAACCCTGCGCCCAGCACCGCCAGCAGGGCTCCCTCACGGCGCACCCTCGCACCTCCGCCAATAAATACGCGGCGTGCTCCGACGCTCCCCCCCCACCGATTTTTTTTTTTTTATTCACCTATTACAAATTTCACTTTTAAATTGCAATCATATATTCCCAGCTTTTTACTATGCTCGACCAGATTGAAATTAAATCGACACTAGAATTACACTGACACTGAACACACAAGAGTTAAGCTGAGCGCATTTCATTCGCTAATTCCTTTGACAGGGTGCACAGTACTAGTGTATACTTGCCACCATTTCTGTTTATAATTCCCCTTTCATAACCAGAGGTACTTTTGGTCTTACAGTTCAGTATTTTAGCTAGCTTTAGTAGTGTAGTCGAGTTTATATGGAGGATTATTTTCTTTTTTTAAATATAAGGATTACTTCTATGTAAGACTAAATGCTTATGTATCAGACCTTCCTAGTCATAGAAGATCACTAAGCCGAGTGCCACAAGTATATAAAGCAATGGTTTGAATTGGGACCATCTTTATTAGCAATTTCACATGTCACATTTAATGTCTGGGTTTGATCTAGTATAAGCACACTTTTTTCCCCCCCATTTCGCTTAGACCAGCATTTTCTTCCAGTTCCCAGATCTTTTCTTCTGATCACATCCTCAAATAAGTGGCTTCGTCTCTGAGTCAGTCATGTGCTGTCTAGCTTTACACAGAGCCTGAGAAGAAAGACAAAATATGGCTGGTGAGTTTTTTTACAGTACAGTTTCAAACCATTTTTACTCATGGGTTGCAGACCATGACTCAAAGAACTACACAACAAATAAATGGAACAGAGCAACGTGTGAGTTTTATTACCTTCTGAATTGCGTCTCTAGCTGGTTCATCTTGCAAGACGCTGGTTTGGGCTAGAGCTTCCTCAAACTGTGCCACACTAGATTCGTAATTACCCAGCTTCCCTGGGCAGGGAGCATGCAAAGAAAAAATATTACTGCAAATAAATGGTAGCTGGGACCTCAAACGGCACCAGAATATGGCAAAGAGTGGGTAGATGACAAGGCTTAATCAAAGAACAATAAATTGGAAACTTCATAAAAAAATTTAAATCAGGCTATTTTTAATTTTTACCTACTGGGCTGAAATGAGTGTCGTAAAAAGGCCGCCCTGAGAAACGTTGCAGTGGTTAACGCAGCTAATCTGCAATGCCAGCACTGTGGTTTGCAAACCCAGGCTGATGCAAACGGTGATATGAGGGGTGGGGGTGGGGATTAGGCCCTGCCAGAGGTGGGCCCTTAGTCCCAGGCAAGGGCTCGGGATGCCATCCTGCCACTCACCCTCTGACTGTGCCACCAGCACGTGTGCGTTCAGCCGCCACTTCTCATCTCCGATGTCGTCTGCCGCAGCCAGCGAGCGCAAACCGTAGTCTCGGGCCTCCGCATACCGTTTTAGCTCCAGGTAACAGCGTCCGATCTCGTGGAAGAGCCACGCCCTCTCCAGAGCGCTATGAGCAAGAGGGATCTTCTCCTCCCAACTATGGACACCAGGAAAACGAGAGCTGTGAATAGCTGTGAGGAGCATTAGGTAGCTTATTCTACGGGACTGTCTAGAACAATGTTTCCCAACCCAGTCCTCGGGGACCCACAGACAGTCCATGTTTTTGCTCCCTCCCAGCTCCTGGTAGGGATCAAAAACGTGCAATGTCTGGCAGGGAGCAAAAATGTGGACTGTATGTGGGTCCCTGTGGACTGTGTTGGGAAACACTGGGCTAGTATGTCCAGGTTCAATTCCTTGGTGAGAATCTACTGTTGTCCTAGTAAAAAACAAGAGTTTATTCAGCACATTTTTTTGCATCAACGCTTTTGTAAAAGGAAATATCATCACCCTCAGGGGACAGAACCTACCAGAGCTTCCACTGCAATATGCAAATGGATTCAAGGTCTGTTGGATAAAGTGAAAAGAGCTGCATCCATATTTAAGTATTAGATAAACAAAACAAATCATTTTCTTACACCTGTATGGCTTGAGGAAACTTTCCAATCCGGGCATACACTCGGCCAATGTTGTCCAGAGCCCTTGATTTTGCATCCGTAAGATTTCTGCCAAAATCAAAATTGGAAAACATCAAAGCTGTTAGGAAATCCTCAATGCAGACAATATGTATTTTTTTTTACTTTGCAGTCTAAAACAAATGCAAAACTCTCTCAACAACTGAGCACCTTTAGAGGAAGGTGTCCTAATACAAATGATATATTTCCAGGTCTGAGATAAGTAGGGATTATTAAGCACTTATAAAAATATCTTAGTTTTTTCATCCAAATCTTTTACCCCTCTCTGGCCAGCTCCAGGTCTTTCTGGTGACTGTCCAGTGCCCTTTTCATTTCACCCATATCAAACAAGGCATTGCCGATGCAGCTGTGCAAGTTACCCAACACCTCCACTTTATTGGGCACCATCCCTTCTGACCAGTTCTGCACTGTCTTAAGGACCTCACGCGCCTTCTTGAGGCTGCCCTTTGCATTGCCTGCTGCCAGGGCTGAAAAAAATACAGTCAAAGCTGGAATATCACCACCCTAAATCCATTTTGTTTTTTTATGTTTTAGATATATAAACAAGTGATGCAATACTTGGACAAGTATTGTAAATCTCCTCCTTTAAAATGAGCCGAACTTATACACTAAAATCGAGCATTGCAAAAGGTCCACTCATATTCTCACCTGCATCAATCTCCTCAAGGCTCATCAAAACAAAGCCAGCAGCATTTGAAATTGAGCATGCCTGGGTTCTGGTCCACTTCTGCCGCATGAGCTTATGGTCCCGCTCCCGTGCATATATGGGTTTCTGCTGACGCCAGAACTCTGTGCGCGTGTCCAGGTATGTGAGGCAGCCGACGATGAGGTCCTGGAGTTTCTCCCCATTCCTCATCCTATCCTTTACTAGATCTGCAGAACATGTAATATCTTTTTCAGGCAGACCAATAAACCCTCCATTTTATTATCCATCTTTCCTCGTTTTGGCGAAGTTCTCCACGATTAAATTGCTCGACAAGTACACTTATTATTAAGCCTCCGGATATTTTTGAGAACACAAAGTACGACAGCAATCATATTACTTATAATAGTGGCACAAAATTTCTGCGGGGTGACATGTAGTCAAAATCTAGTATTCTGTCAAAATAACTGAGTGGATAATCTCAAAAAATCCAAGGATAATATTTAGTTACAAAATCCAGATTGCAGATGGTGTTTTACAGTGATCCACACCCTTCCACACTAGACCCATTCCTGCTGAGTACGCAGGGATAAAGCTCTCCTGAAGGGATCACCTTCGTCTTTCAGCAGCTTCTCCAGGTATTCCTTATCACTGTAGAGCTCCCCCAGCAGCTGCCTGCACATCTTCTCACTCTTGGGGTCTTTTTGGCTCAGCTGTTGCTGCTCCTTCTTTGAGGGTCGGATCGATCCCTTCGGCCTCCCCTTTTTACCCTGCTGAGATCGAGACTTCCTGCTGAAGCAGGGATCACCATTGGCAACTCGCAGAACTCTACAGGATGCTGTAGATACTCACCTCATCGGGTTTATGGAAGAAGGACAGATCTCCTTTGTTCTTGAGTTTTACTGATGAAGGGCCTAGCAGGAATGAAGTCAAGTTTTTATAAAATTATGGCAGCCCTGTAGATCAGCGGTGGCTGATCTTATCTGCAAAGGGCCAGTGTGTATGCAGGTTTTTGGGATAACCTTTAGGTCAGCTGCTCAAACCCAGGTGTGAGAACTCTTCAGCTAATCAGTCTCAATAGTACTCTAAGAAGGGAGTTTCAGCAAAAACCTGCATGCCCTTTTTGGATAAGGCTGGCCACCCCTGCTGTAGATCCTTCAGATGCAGAAGACAATAAGAAGACATAAATATACCGCATGAAAACGTAACCTTGGGAATAGAGTAGAAATTATAAAAACACTAGAAGTAGTTCATTTTAGAGAAAAAAATGTCCCTAAAACATGTACTGCTTTCACAAGTTTGAAGAAAAAAAAACAGGAACTTCAGAAACTAAACATTCTAGAACCACATAAACTGCATTCGAGAAAAAAACAGAATCTTGCCGATGGTACAAAGAAGGAATAACCTGCTGTACTTACTGCCAACTGAATTGTCAATGGCCTCCTGAGCCTTCTGTATCCCCAGGCGGAACTGCTGGAGCTCTGGGCGCAGCCTGTGTCCACGATGGTAAAATACGAGAGCAAATTCAAAGTCCCCCATAGAGTACAGCGCCTCGGCCTTCTGATAGAGACCCTGGGGGTTTTTGCAAACAATCGAAATCAAAACAAAGCTAAACCCCTTAGTGAAATTTAGCTCTTCGTGTTGTGAGTTAAATTTGCACAAACATAAACCTGAAAAACCAGTTATTAAATCAATTAAAACGTTTTAATATGTACTATTTCCACCATATCTCTCAGAAAGAGAGAGGTTAGGCACACGCACTGATACAGCGCGTTCCTGCGCCCATCACATGGCGAACCACCTCAGGGATGAGAACCTGAGTGTAGCCATGTGCCGGGTGATACCTCAGCACCACCCTAGTTCCAATGGTATGGAGGTGTGGTGTTTTTTCCAGTGGCTGGCGTGCCGATCCTGCCACCAACCCCCAAGTTTTCCCTGCAAGTTGGAGGACCTGCTTTTCAGAAAAACAACAAAAAAGGCACCTTAAAAAATTCTTTATCTTCTTTGAGAGATGCTTCAGCATCAAGCAATGCATTTTCAGAGTCCCCCATCTTCACGTAGCACTGGGATCGGGCTACCAAGCAGTTCTTGTCATTTGGCTGCAGTGCCAATGCCTGAAAATACAGTATATTTGTTCCTTTGGGGACCAGCAAACAAAACGAATCACATTTTATTAATAGTGCCACTGCTGCTAAGTATCAGCTTTCATTTGGAACGACACGGTGACCTTTTCATTACAATAATTAATTTAGCAAACGGCACAAATACAAACAATATAATTTGCCTCCAGCTGTATTTTGTGTCGCAATTCAGGTCGACGATTAAAAAATTGAGAATGCATGAAGGGTTTGATAAAATAACCTAGTATTGGTTAATTATTGCTGGACTGCTTTAACTTTAGCCCGACCACGCAAATGGAGAAGTGCCCAATGTGCCACGAACAAACATGTTTGCTCAAAGCAAGTTACAGAACATGGCCGCGGCCATATCAGCAGTCTTGTAGATCAGATAATCGGGACAGGAATACTACGACTTCTAGCCCCGCAGGTTTAGGAGCTGAATCATTTCAAGTCAGGCTTGTACATACAGCTTCTGTGAATGTTGTGATACTTGAGGGAAAAGAACAGCTCTGTTGCAATTACAGTTGTAAGATTAGCTTGTTGCACGGCAGGAAACATGAAGCACTTCAATTTATGTTATCTTCCCTTTAGACGCATGCAGAAGATCGAGAACATTTGCCTCTATGCGCATTTAGACAGTCGTCAATTATAACTTTTCCACAGCAATTACTAATGAAGAGGTCTTCAGTATATGGTATTCTGTTGTCATCTGCGGGGACCAGCATCATGTCAGGTCTGAGTTAACACTGTTACACCATCCTGGTTTCAACCTCCTTCACAATCGCTTATTTCCCTTCTATTCTGCCTCCAGCGATGTCTGAAAACTCCTCTCAAATCTCTTATAAATATTGCATCTTCTGAGCTCTGTCCAGCTTTTTCTGGCTGAATGTTTATATCTGTTTCTTTAGAGCAGTGTTTCCCAGTCTGGTCCCCGGGGACCCACACACAGTCCACGTTTTTACTACCTACCGGGAGCTGGGAGGGGGAACAAATGTGAACTGGCTGTGTGTCTCCGAGGACCGGATTGGGAAACACTGCTTTAGAGAACTCTCCTTTGTTCTTCCTATACTTTGTTCTTCCTATATTTGTTCTCCGTATAATCCTATCAAATGAACTTTTTCAACATAAAGTATCGTGAGTAGTGCCTGAATATGCGTGCATAGCTGCTCTGCATTAAACTGGCATGCCATCTAGGGTGGAACCAGTCTTAAGGCCTCCATTTCCCAGAACAGCCTCTATCACATTTTAGTTTCACTTTAAAGTCTGCAGTCTGTTTATTAAAAATCTTACTCATAACACTGATTTCAGCTTCTCGGACAGGGCAACAGACATGTTCAAAACACCCTCCTAAGATCATTCTGTCAACTATGAAATATTTATTTTTAGATCAGACATTATCTGCCGGTTTATCAGTTGGGTGTTCAAAATGAGTACATATGTTTGTTAAAATAAGATCAGACTTTTCCAGTGCAATTCTGGCTGGATGGACTAATGGTACTTCAAAAAATGCAAGTGGTGCCAATATCACTCACCAAAAGGTTTCACCGTATTAGCTTTTAAATGGTTATATTGCAGTGCTTGCTATATTCAGACTAACCGCAGGTAATTGCTACTGATATCAGGCGTCCAGACGGCCTTGCCCTGGCTCACCTAGCGGTATCACAGCCTTCTGATTCGCTGTCTGCCAAGCTGATAGCATTTGCAACACGATATAGGGCTATGGTGCATGAAAGGGAGCGCCAATTGCAGAGCTCTGCTGGCAGTGAACATACTGCTGACGCCGGGTGGTCGAGGCTACCCGAAGTTACCCGACTTGCAGACACGACTGAAAAACATCTTTCTGTTCGAAAGTTTACCATCATCATTAAAACCGCAGCCCATTCTTAGTACTAAGAACTAAAGTATTTATTTTTTCCATGGTCTTAAAAGAGCACCAACCAACAGACCTACAAAATCGGAATCTGTGGCTGGTATGACAGTGAACAATGCAATGTTATTCAGAGTTTGTCACTTATTTGTATTTAATAAATATATTTATAAATATATAAATTATAATATATTTATTGTATTTATAAACAAAAAATTATTCTCTCTCTTCAGGTGAAATGCACGTCTTCTTAAAAACATGGAATGAAATGCGCAAATTTGGAAGCATCTTATCTGTAAAGCTAACCCTTCCAAACGACCTTAGCCGTACCAGTACAATGTAACACTTTGTCCTGCAACTTTGTAGCAATGTTTTATATGTCTCCACCTCATATTATAACCATTTTTTTTGTCTGAGATACGAAAGCATTTGCGAGGAAAACTCATACAATATATGGCAAGTCTACAAACTATGTAGTTCGTAGTTAGTGGTGTTATATTTAAATCCAGAAATTTAACAGATGATATATACAGCTCATATAAGGAAACTTTCTCGTGTATAACAAACTAACTTTTTATAAATGACCGTCAATCTGACGTATAACATCATGTGAACACCATATACATTAGTTTTACCGTAGTGTAACTTTCAGTGGCTTTGAGGTATTCGCCTTTATGATACAGCTGGTCTCCTTCGGCCATATAAGTGGTAAACGTGCTCTTGGGTCCTTGATCTTTTTCGGTATCTGACATCATGGCAGTTTTTCTTGTCTATCATCAGCCAGTGTCCACCTTTTAAAACCGCATCTATCATAATCCGCAGATTTCTTTGCGTGGCCTCATACCGCCGTATCCTAGCAACCGACCTAACACACGGTACTCGTTTTCGCTTCCCGTTAGATCACGTGATGGACCTGACGTGGCCCACGCGACAAACTAACTGCACGTTGCACCTTGACGCAAAAATTCCTCGACAAACGTCAGTTTAACCCCTTGTGGCAAAGCATGCCTAAATATACACATACATTTCGTTGTGATGTAATAATATATAAAATTACATGAAGTGTACATTCAAGCCAGCCAATACAATTATTTTACAAAGTTATCATTAGAGAATATTTAATGTACTGTAACATGCAGATTAAAGGTACCTTGTATTACAATCTATCAGCAGATCCTATAATTTGTTTAAAAAATGAACACCGATTGGCCATGACATTAAAACAGGGGTGGGAAATCCTATCCGCAAAGGGCCAGTGTGTATGCAGGTTTTTGGGATAACCTTTAGGTCAGCTGTTCAAACCCAGGTGTGAGGAC
>JAAGVU020000044.1:13586570-13607332 GCA_011763525.2 Mormyrus iriodes | reverse complement strand
TAGGTCAGCTGTTCAAACCCAGGTGTGAGGACTCTTCAGCCAATCAGTCCTCTAATTAGTAATATAATTAGGCAGTGGCAGCGAAAACCTGCATACACACCGGCCATTTGCGGATAAGATTGACCACCCCTGCATTAAAACCTCTGACACGTGTAGTGAATAACATTGATTATCTTGTTACCATGGCAGCTGTCAAAGGTGCCATTATATATTAGGCAAATGAACAGTCAGTTCCTGAAGTTGATCTGCTGGAAGCAGGAAAAATGGGCAAATGTAAGAGCCAAAGTGTGATGGCTAGACAACTGGGACAGAGTATTTCCATAACCGCAGGTCTTGTAGGGTAGGCAGTGGTCAGCACCTACCAAAAGTGGTCCAAGGAAGGCCAACCGGTGATGGGTACCGAAGGCTCATTTATACATGTAGAGAGCGAACCTAAACATTGTTGCAGATCAAGTACACCCCTTTGTGGTAACAGTATTCCCCGATGGCAGTGGCCTTTTTCAGCAAGATAATGCGCCCTGCCACACTGCAAAAAATGTTCAGGAATAGTTTGAGGAACATGAAAATAAGAGTTCAAAGTGTTGAATTGCCCTCCAAATTCCCCAGATCTCAATCGAATCGAGTATCTGTGGGATGTGCTGGACAAATAAGTCTGATCCATGGAAGCACCACCTCGCAACTTACGGGATTTCAAGAATCTGCTGCTAACATCTTGGTGCCAGATACCACAGGACACCATCAGAGGACTTGTGGAGTCCATGGCTTGATGAATCAGAGCTGTTTGGGTGGGTGAGGAGGACCTACACAATATGTACCAGTGCTTTTTGGCAATAAACTTCAAGTTGAGCATCTTACACTGCACACAGCAATTCTAATCATTAATCATAATCTTAATTAATTACAAATTAAACCAGAATGACACAGTAGCCTCATACCTTCATAGTTTCCAGTTCAGGCTCCTTGAGAATGAATGAATGGATTTTCTTTCATTCTCTGGTTTTCAAATAAGCGAATGGTCAGCTTTTTAACTACTGACATTTCCCTGTGTATTGCCAGTTATACCCAGGAAACTAAATAAATGAACACTGACGCATGTACGGTCGTCAATTTATAACAATGACAATCTTATATAACGTGAAATGAGACTTAAGTAATCATACTGATTCAAGATCAATATATGTGTTCTACTGGTTTTTATTTAATTACAACCATAATGTATACACAACACATAGGACAATATATACATATATCTTATGCTCTTTGCTTGAGACTGACTAAATTGTATTTATATCTAGTTATCACTTCTCCGTAGCCCGTACACTATAAAAGAATGTGGTACAGGAACATTTTCAAAGGCGCTAAATTCTTCTCATCTGGCTGTACCACATTAACTGTGCATAAGTAATCCGACAAGGAGGTTTTCTACTGACCCAGTCATAGCATCGCCAAAGTTGCTTAACGCTGACCTCTCTTTGACAGTCACCCTTTTACTGGTGAAGTGATGACTACTTCAGTGGTGACTTCTTAGCACAGTCACTTACTAAAAATATAGACGATACCTCTATGGCCACCATTAAAAGAACTGTACTCAACACCTGGTCAGGGGCGATCACGACCAAAACACACAAAATGGGGCAGAGGGGGAGGAAAACTGAAATCTTGATTTCAACATTTGGACAACAATCCATGGATCAAGGCTGTCATGACTGTATTTCCTTTGGCTACCTGTGTGTAATACTTCGTTGAAAGTTACTCCGGAATAATGATAATAACAAAAAATTTGTGTCATAAGACTCCTCAGTCAATTACTACCATGATTAACCTTTAACAAACCATAAGCTCGCCATGGATTTCAGATGCCGCATTGTAAAACAAAAAATGAGTGCAGAACTACATATCTGCATGGATGCATGAATTTGGGTTTGTTTACATACAACGTGCTCAGTATAAATAGAAAGAATGCATACAATGCGCTCAAGTGTTCCCATAAGGTCTCCTCAACAGGTATAAAACCCAAGTCATGAGAATACAACTATCCGAAATGGTTTGTTGCACATGTATGCAGTATTGCACATCTTTCTGGTGGCTATTTGGAAGCAGCCTTGTGGTTTGAGACAAAACTGTGAAGACGTGGAGGAGGGGAAAAAAAAAAATCTCACTCGCATATTTAATTGTTTTCCATTCTTGTGGAGGCAACCATAGCCAGAGGAATTAACGAAACGTGCCGGTAGTCGCGTGAAACGGTACGACGGTAAGCTGCATGTGTCATAAGGCACCAAGTCACTGAAGATAAAAATAACCAAGACTGACTCATAATGGGAGTCAAACCAAGAGAGAAACAGGAGGAACACAATAAATATTTGTTCAGGATCAGAAACAAGACAAGGGGCATCACAAACAAATAAAATGACAATCTACTTTAAAAAGGAGAACACAGGGCAGCTCTGTTTATTTACATAATTGTTTTTATAGCAGGCTGCAGCCAAACTGTCACTTTGCATCTGTGTAAGGGTACTCCAGTGGGGGGTACATTCCTCATATTCCCAAAGACATTATTTCTCAAGCCGGTCCTGGGGGACCCCAGACAGTCCATGTTTTTTGATCCCTCCCAGCTACCGGCAGCAAAAACATGGACCATCTGAGGGGTTCCTGAGGACCGGGCTGAGAAACAATGCCCTAAAACGTCTTCAAACAAACAAGCACCTAGGTGCTCCCCTGAAGTACCACAAGTATCTCCGACATAAACAATTACTATAAACACAACAGTTTATATACCAGTAAAATTTACAATGCAGCGATGGAAGAATGGCGACATTGAACGCTGACCTGCAGTGACACTGAGACAAGACAGGGGGCGGTACTCCACCCTCCCACCGCCTCGTGCTCCTCCAACAGCGCTGTTTTACATGCCAGACTGATAGCGATATTCTGTTCACTGAGACTGTACATTTATCCAAGGGCACGGTGCTGAATTCACAAGGCATTCACAGGGGAAATACACTGTAGCCATTACAGTTTCCAGGTCTTATTCCACATCAGGCCCCACCCCTCCCTCACCCCATATTAAAATCGGGACACTGTATAGTCTCGGATACATTCAGCCTCCAGTAACATTTCTTCCTGGCTCATGTGGCCGGAAAGGACATGCTTTTGTTTATATGCTCTTGGGTAGCAAATGAAGAGTATTGTTGATTCAAGTTTACTTAACCATCCTTCTACATGGTAAATTCTTTACGCTCCACACCGAGGTATAAAAACTTACTGGCTCTGCAAGAACCCTAACGTCCTTTGTGTCTACTATGAGTCCGATACAGAAGGCTAGACTTCTGTTTCCACAATTTCTTGCAAAATATGAATGGCTACATTTTACATATCCAAAGCAGATGTGTCACTCAAAGCTTCCCAACCGTTGTAGACTGATGTTTAAGGTACGAATCTGAAGACCCAAACATATTGTTTCGGTTTTTTTTTTCTCCCTGAAGAATTTCAAAACTAACGTCTTTCGTAGTGTGATGTATTTGTAATTTGTCTTCAAGTGAAAGCATTCCATAAGTACAGTATACACAGCATCCAACTTACAAAACTCAAGAACATAACTGAGGCGGTAGGACAAGTCCATGTGAATGAAGTCCACAGCGAGGGTACTGTATACACATAACGGAGACTTTAGCCAAATTGAAAAAAGAAATTTCCAGGTCCAGAGGCTGGGGGAAAGAAAAAGCATACATTAGCGCACAAGTAGCAAAGAGATCAAATTTCTATAGCTAAAATCTAACAATGTTAAGCTAGGATTTCCCCAGCACACGAATTACCTTCGAAACTGAAGCCGCCAGGCCCCCCAAAGAACGCTTTGAAGATGTTATTGGCATCAAAATCTGAAAGTTGAGATCACAGCAATTTGCCAGTGTTTAAGTCTCTCAATGGAAGCTATCCAGGGGATAATTCTAGAACAACCTGTGTATATTCTTCATAAAACAGGAATGAACATGACTTTGTAATCAGTTTGAAAATCAGAACAGACTCAGATAGCAAAAAGACATGAGAGAGAGGCGTTCGTCTTGGAGTGGGAGCAGGTAGTAAAGTACTGATTACCATGCACAATAACTAGTTCTGGGGTTAACCGAGGAAGTGGACTGGGACATGGTAGCTGGACAGTAATTTGTGCTTAAAAAATGCTGCTGTTTTAGGTAAGGTACCTTTGCAGTTCCATCTTACCTCATTCACCTCTGTATAACTTTCAGTCCCACTCACTCAGCCAAGGAAAAACATAGCAAAGCAGAAGATACTCACCTCCCATATCCATGCCGTCCTCCTCCAGGTCATGGCCGCTGTCATATCGAGATTTCTTCTTAGGGTCAGAAAGCACGGAGAAGGCCTCACCCACTTCCTTGAATTTCTTTTCTTCTTCTTTCTGAACCTCTGGACTGGCTGAACTGTGGCGATCTAAGAGGGGGTTGGGAGATGTCTGTTATTGGCACTGATCCAATAAAGCTCTCTACAAACACTGACACAACCCTTAAATTTGCAGAATAAGATGTTTTATGGAGTCTATAAGGACAGGTGGAAATAAAGTGCATCATATAAGCCAGTATTTCCCAACCTGGTCCTTGGGGACTCCCAGCCAGTTCACATTTTTGCTCCCTCCTGGCTCCATGTTTTTGTAGGGAGCTGGGAGGGAGCAAAAATGTGGACTGGCTGGGGGTCCCCAAGGACCAGGTTTGGAAACACTGATATAAGCAAAGATTTAGTTCAGCTAATTCGAGACAGTACCAGGGTGATGCATGAGAGCCCGCTTGCGGTACGCCTTCTTGATCTCCTCATCGGTAGCGTTCTTGTCCACCCCGAGCACTTTATAGTAATCTTTCCGTTTGCTCTTCTTCAGCTCCAGCTGTGCGTTCTTCAGGAGGTTCTTGTGCTCTGCAGGACAGTCCCAATATCCCTGCTTCATTATCAGACAACTTACTGATAAACAGACCCTGCTTTTATCTAAGATGACTTATGACAAGAGCTAACACCTAAATTCCAGTAGTCACAATAACAGCAATTTAATTTGAATACAGGTAAAACAGCATTGATTGTTGTCATCTTGAATCAGTCTAGCTTGTTGTTCTAAAATCAGTAAAGTTTGAAGCTTATGGGTCTTCTTACTGGAGCACCACCAAGCGCAAGGGGCATCTTATATTTTTATGTGTTTTATGGGTCTGAAGTTATTTAGTTAGTTTTGTTAACTTTTAATGCCATGCCAGCAACCAGGGCTATATTCATGTTGAGAAAATACAGAACAATCAAAACAGTACATAAATTACTATAAATCGCTACGGACAGTCGTAACAATATAAATAAGATGTTTAAGATCCGTTTTCAATAAAAAAAAAAAATATGGAAAAGCCTCTGGTGTGACTTTACTAAAAACCTTTGTTACAGTCTTAGGAAAATGGTAAAGTCAAGTCAATTTTATTTGTATAGCGCATTTTCACAACATTACATTGTCTCAAAGCACTTTACATTATCTCTGCCCACAGCCCCCAGTGAGCAAGCTAGAGGTGACAGTGGCAAGGAAAAACTCCCTAGAAGGAAGAAACCTTGGGAGGAACCAGACTCAAAGGGGGAGCCCAACCTCCAGGGGCTGACTAATATCAGGGTAAATATGCCGAGATGAGTGAAACGGAGGACAATACAATATAATGTGCTTAACAGTCACAGGAGTGTTACATGCAGGACAGGTGGATCTTCACCTGCAAGTAAAAACATATGGTTGAAGTCTGTAGCCGTTAAGCAGGTTGTAATGGGTATAGGTCGGTTGTGGAAAACCTATAATAGGCGCTATTGGCCCCCAAAGTCTGGATATAACATTACTGAATTCTTTAAAATGCTCAAGGCAGAATTTTTAAGTTCTTATTTTGATCAACTGGCATGACAAGAAATTACTCTTTTTATTACATGTACACAAAAAACCACATTTGAGTCCAAATTCCCCCAGGTACTTCTCCAGTAACGTGCAGCTCAGATAAACTGATGACCTGAACATTCCATTCAGTGCAACCACATGCCTGTACACATCCTGGCTGCCCAGCCAAAATTTCCCCTGCCCTATGATTAACGTCAGGTGGAAAAGGCAAGAAGCTCACTCACACACCTGTACGAGCCTTCATTCTGCCTAAAAAATGCTACAACAAACACTCACAGAAGCGCTGAAGAATTTAATCGCACACTCTAATCACAGCCAGAAATCGCACACATGGATCATGCTATGCTGCACAAGAATTAAAGAAGCATAGTCTACCTTTTGTCTTTTCCGTCTGATAGACTTTCTCATAATCTCGGACGGCCTCCTCATACATCTCCGTGTCCATGTAGCTGCATATAAAAGGAGAAATCTGAGTGTGCCATCCACATTAAGCTGAATGAACAATACAGACAGAAAATAGGTCAATTGCAGGCAAACAAAGCAAAATTTCATAACAGGAAGCATAAGATCCATCTGTGATAAGCAGCACGACTGTAGAAATGTGGTAAAATGGACAAGTTATGTGCACTCGCAAAGAAAAGAAAAAAATAAACTCATTAACTGACCATTGTGCCCTCCGTAAATAGGCCTTAATGTACGTTTCGTCCAGCTTGATCGCCTTTGTGCAGTCTTCAATCGCCTGCTCCAGTTTTTTTAGCTGCGGAAAACGGGAACAGAAAGTTAGGAGGAACAGGATCCACTGAGAGGCCAGCGACCGCGCAGGACAGAGACGACCCAGTTCTGCGAGTCCTAGAAAACGTTCAGCCCACAGGCATTTGCTATTCAAGTGCCGGGGAAACACAGGTGCTAAAAATACAGAGACAGAGATACGCAGCCTATTATTAAAACTAAAAACGACGGAGGAGGCAGAGCTGCAGAACAGAGCGTGAAACCAGCTGACGTTACTATCCTACTATGCACGATATTTCTGTGATTGTGTCACGACACATTAAGGAGGGGGATATTATCCCCCGGGACACTAGTTCTCACCTTGGAGCCTACCGTTGCCCTGTTGCAGTACAGCTTGGCATTGGTTTTGATGTTATTTGGGTCTATTGTGAGCGCCTCTGTGTAAAGGTCATAGGCACCCTCATAATTCCCCTCCTTGAAGGCTCTGTTCCCTTCCTCTTTCTTGGCTTTGAGGGCTTTGGCGTTCTGAGGAAAAAAAGTTTTTGAGGAGCTTTCACTAATATTACTGAATCTAAATGTGTTAAAGATATTATTCCGTGAGAATCAACATGAATAAAAAATAAGAAAAAGCAGTGCTGGTATATTAAACAGTTTCACGTTTCATACAATAAAAATTTGAAAGGTTTGTCGTCACACTGATAAATCATCAGTTAACCCCAAACCACTCACTTCCTGCCAAAGGAAAAAAAAAATCAACTAATAAGGGACATGGTAGTGGTGATGGGGTATGCCTTTTGAACAGAAAGGAAGAGGTCAGGCCCTTAAAAGTATGCTGCTCATGTACCTGATAGCTCAAGAGTGCTAAAGAAAAACAGGCAGACTCACTCGGCAGGCGATGCGGGCCTTCTCGTGGTCGGGGGCCATGCGTAGGGCCTGCATGAAGAACTGCACAGCCTTGTCAATGCAGTCTTCGTAGTACAGGCACAGGCCACGAACATACAGGGCATCTCCGTTAGTCGAGTCCATCCGCAAAATGTCACTGCAAAGGACAACACAGCTTGCAATTGGAATGGCGAATTGTCCGGACGACGCGAGGGTGCTTTCTGTAATCACAAGGTACAAGATCAAAACTCAGGAATATTGCAGCCCCATTCCAGGAATCACTGCACTCTGCCCATACATGAATGTGAACATGACTGCAGTTTTAACACTGAAACACTGCAGGAAAGCCCTACAAAAATCATCTCCTATTTTCAAATTACACACAGCTCTTCTATTTCTGTTGTATGTACTAATATGTATATGTATACGTATATGTAATATGTATGTATTGTATGTACTATGTAAAATGTTAGTTATTTGTATGTGTCTGCTGCCAAAGCGTGCACAGCAACATAACCAACAGACAGTTCTATGCTGGGTTTCATACATCCTACTGCACAAATTTCATCAGATGAAAACTTCCCAGTCCTGTGACCTCTGCTCCTAGCCAGTGCAATATATTGACTTAAAATGTGAGTTCAGCTGAGAGAGACTTCCTCCAAAAGACTGGTTTCCCCAATTTCTCAGTCTGAACCCAAAGTGATCCAAAACACAGACACAGGCCATACAATAAGAACTTAAAACCCCTGACTAAGTAGGAGCAGTGTGTAACTTAGTTAATTAGGGATCTGTACCAGATTGCCCGGAAGGTCACTGGTTCACATCCCATAGGAGGTAGTTGTATACCACAGCTGGGCTCTTGAGCAAAGCTCTTAACCTTAATTTCTCCAGGAAAACAGGCTGACCCTGACTGCTTTGGATAAAGCATCTGCTAAATAAGCCAATGTAAATGTAGTTGCATGATCTAATTGTCAAACTAAAATGTCATTCTATAGTAAGATGTTGAAAGTAATTTGCGAAGATGATGGCTAGTCCCCAGCTGCTGGATGACATCTTCTGACACTTCAGTCCTTGTCTGTGCTCCTGTGCACCTTTAACGCCTGCTTGGCATGCTCTGGCATCCATACCTGGCCACAGACTGCGCTTCTGAGTAGCGCCCCAGCAGTGCCAGGCACTCTGCCTTGAGCACCTTGAAGCGGTGGCAGGCCGATGCCGACTCCAGGGCACGGTCCATGCAATAGACGACCTGGGGAGGTGGAGCAAAGTGGTAATTGACGGGCGGCCGGAAGAGACAAGCGAGCCAAAGGACCGGACCTGAGCCGCTACTGCAACATAGCACGGGTCAACGCACCATCCTGAAGTCTCTCTTTTCAAAGCCAACTTCTGCCAGCTTCTCGTATTCCAGGATGGCTTCAGCATTCTTCACCTGAAACAGAGGACACACGTTGGAAAGAGACCAGCCTTACAAAAAAGGTAGTCGTGAACAGTCAATGGTAATATTAATCATACCACCAATCACACCAGGAGCAGCAATTTGAAGTTAGATGCATAACGGAGGGGGGATAAGCTATGCTGGCTATTTTTTACAGGTTGGCGTCGACTTACGACTGCGATCAGTTCCAAGTGACCGGTCGCAAGTCAGTTTGGTTGTAAATTGGCCCTTCATTTTATATGCGAAAGTTATCATATGTATAGTATACTGTATAATAAAATTATAGCATCTTTAAGTCATATTGTTTGGTGTTTTTAACCTTTTTCTTTCATCATTGTTATAACCTGTTCATTATAATTATAAGCTGCAAAGACGCAAACGTATACAAATGTACCGACGCGAACAGCAGCCTGAGCACAAGATGAATGAATGAGCTTCTCGCGGGGAGGAATGCGCTGCCGGCAGTTGGGGTGGAAACTGTCATACACACACCCTGGGCAACACTCAGACGCGGTGCAGTCGTAGCCACGTATCTGCCATCTCGGAATGGTCGATAATCGCCTGTATTAGAATGAACCAAAACTCTGCTAGAAGACCCAGCCATGAAGCAGTTATTTGCTCCTTTGATCATTATCCTAAAAGTTAAAGCCTTAAGACTTATCCCTTAACCGACAGGAAAGAATACAGCTGATTTGTCAAGGTGACTCACCTCCTGTTGTGCTTGGGCATTGTCAGGCTCTAATTCGAGAACTTTCTGAAAGCTACGGATGGCAGCCATCGCATTGCCCAGCGACAAATGGCACTTCCCTTCCCGGAGATGACCCTGGGGGGGCAGGTGTTATACGGTTAGAACAACAGCTCAAATGGACAGAAGACAACACACTAAGAGCTCAACCAACACTGACCGTTTACACTGATTTTTCTGTATTTCCTGTACCTGTTTGAAAATGCTTAAAACAGACTTTGCATTATTTGCTAGAGGACATCTAGAAAACAGATTTATAAATGCACTCATTTACTTAAATATATGTGACACATCACAGTGACAGTGCTTTAGATATAAATGTTAGCATATAATACAATAATACAACACCCACCTAATCCTACTGAGGTTTTAACTCAGTCACATACCTTCATGAAGGTATCATCCAGCCGCACGGCCTGCTGGGAGTCCTCTAACGCCTCTCTGTATCGGCTCAGCATCATGAGTGTAGCAGCCCTGTTCCCGTAGAAACTGGCAGTCTTTGGGCACAAGTCTGTAAGGACACATATAGCTTAACATACAAAGATGAAAAGATCTTCAAAGTGAAGAACAGAGAAGGAATACATTCCATCAGGTCCAGAATATTGGTCTCACAAAGCTGCCTCCAGCTTACTATATTGGCTTGCAGGTTGAAAGAAGCAGCTGTCAGTCTATTTATATTCTTTTAAACTTGAATGAGGGACGATAGAAAAAAGAGGAGAAAACAGACCACCTGCTGTCATGGTGACAAGGGGTCCAAAACAGAAGTGATTCATGCCCCCACAGTCTGGACAAAGACCCACGACAGGCAAAAATCAAATATTTGAGAAAATAAAAACTGATTAAATATTTCATCCTTTACAAACTGGTTCAAACTGGATTTACCTGGAGGTGTCAGAGTGGCAGTTTGGCTTAATTTCATATATTGCAGCAAAGCCAAAGCCAAGCCCATTCATTTAAGTGTCACAACTGAAATGCTTCCACTGTCAGGCTGAAAATGAAATCTGGCCAAAGATGTCATCTGCCAAATTAGAGAAACAGCCCTTTTCTGAAAATTCTTACGCTACGCAAGTGTGGAAAATGTTTGAAAAGATGTGGATTTTCACCTAAACATTTAATCAAATGCAGCATCTCCAAAAATAGATGACAGCAGCGAAGTTTTAATACGGCCAGAGTTAAAACACAACTTGAGGAATATCTTGGCACCCTACAGGCGTAGAGGGAAATCAGCAGTCTGCTTACCTATGGCTTTTGTGTAGCAGTTAAATGCTTCAGAGTAATCCTTTTTAATGTAAAAGGAATTCCCTCTTTCTTTGAATACCTCTGCTTCCCTGAAAGGGACAGGAAAAAAAACACAGACAAAGGCAGGCACAAAAAAATGAGATTTGCAGTAAAGGTGAGAATAAACATTTTAGGTTAATTTAGTGACAGGCAGAAGGCACCCTAAGAAGCATCAGCACAACAACTGAACTTTTACCCACAAAGAAATGCAAGACAGGAGGCAGTGTCCCCGGACAGGCAAATCTTTACAGGCTAGGTTAAAACAAAAATACACTGCCTGGCCAAAAAAGTCAGATACTTTAACATTTCATTGGACCACGTTTAGCTTTGATTATGGTGCACATTCGTCAATGCATTGTTTTCATGCACTTATGCAACATCTCAACATTCTTTGCATCCAGATGTACATTCATGTCTCGGCGAGATCTTGTACTGATGACAGGTGAGTTGAACCACTCAGTAACGTCCTCATCAGCACATCTCAAAGACTTTCAATAGGGTTAAGGTCAAGACTTGGCGATGGCCAATTCATGTGTGAAAATGATTCCTCATGCTCCCTGAACCACTCTGACAATTCGAGCTCGATTAATCTTGGCATTATAGTCCTGGAATATGTCTATTCCATTAGGAAAGAAAAAATCCATTTATGGTATAACCTGGCAATTCAGCAGATTCAGGTACTCAGCTGACTTCACTTTATTGCTGCATAATGTTACTGAGCTGTAATAATGATCAAATCATTGGCTCTTAAGTACTCGCTGATTCAAATGGTGACTTTTTTTTTTTTGGCCAGGCAGTGTTATTCAAATATTAAATGCTGCTAAATGGAACTACCTACAGCTACAGCGAAACAATATCTATTGTGAACAAGCTGTTGGTGGGAGTATGCCTAATTTGTAGACACTGTCCTAAAAGGAGCGAAATAACAGAATTGAGGAAGTAAAGTATCAAAACCAATAGTGGGTGGGATTACTGTGTGCTGTCAATCACTATGAGGTTTAACCCAATGGGAACCTAAATAGTGCTATAGTCCCACCCACTCCATTCCCCACATCACCACAGTTATGACTGGCTTCAAATCCCGCATTGTGTTAGATCAGGACTGACAGTGCCACGGTGAGCCGTCGCTACACCATAAATGAAGTGTGTGTGGCACATTCACCTTAGTGTGACCGTGGCTCCACACTATCCAGCTCGGATCTATACATAGAAAGCAGGAGCAGCAGCCAGCTGGCATAATCCAATCACTGGGGAAGCTCGCTGCAGACTCACAACTACGATGAAACTTGGGATCACGGACACACTAGCACATATTGTAATCATGCCTTTTTTATATGGGAACCCCAGCAAACACGGCACACCAATTAAATGACGTAGCAGAAGTGCAGGGTAACCCCTTTAAGACACCACACTAGAGACAGCAGGCTCACGCTTTCTTTGATGAGAGCTTGCTTCCCACATACTGCCATTCACAAGAAGTATTAAAAAGACGCATCAAAACTGGAAACCAAACAGATGCATGTTCAAGTACAAAAGAGTCCTAGTTAAATACCGTAGATCCAAGTTCTTAAACTGAATTAAGTATACGCCGCCTTCTATGAATGGGAACACTTTATGCAAAAATATCTGCCAAATATCTCCAATAAAACAAAATGGTGCTTTCTGAGCACATCTGCATAAGTCTGCTATTTAAAGGGAGCGACAGTGTGAAAGGGTTCCGCTGGGGATATTTTGGAGTACCAGTTTCTGTGATGCTGCTACTATAATTACACCACTTGTACAGCACTGGTTAATTTTAAAGCATGGGTGCATTCCAATAGATCTATGTTAACCCCTTCAAAGGCAGATAGTGTGTTCACGTTTCTGGTGCAGCATCAATATACCCAGTCACCTGGAAATGTTACTTAAGACTTAAAGCTATCATTTCAAAACATTGACCGCATGCAAGTGCAGACTGACAGATCACGTGATCAGCGGAAGCACGTCAGGGCGTCTTTCCCCACAGCGCCGAGCAACGCGAAGGTCGGGATAGCTGAGGCAGATTGAATGACAGCGACCCCGAAAACCTTTCCCTGCCCAAGCGGGTCGACAATCCAAACACCTAGAAATTTCCACTGCAGCGGCCACGTCGCCTGTGCTCCGGCCGACTATTCATACTGCTTATCGCAACGCCCCCCCCACCCCGCATGCAGCCGGCTACAGGCTGCTGGAATGTTCTGCAGGCTATGTGTAAAAATAGACAACGACGCTAGTTAGCCGCAAGTAAGCTAGCATGGGTCTTACCCGTAACCACCAACTGAAAATGTTATTCAATTTTTGATCTATGTGCATATATTTATTTATCAGCAGAGGTAGTTCGGCAGTCAGCAACTTCATCATACACTACCCATCCGATGCAGAATGTCATTCTACTAGTTCCCAGGTGGTACTGGTTAAATTGCGAGTTTAACTGATGTTTTATCTAAACTGTTCAATTAAACGGTATTACCTCAATTTAACGGAAACATTTTTTAATTAGAAGGTTAAGTTATGCTATCTTTGGCCCTTATTTATCCGAGCACCGACAATATCGAGGCTAATTTCCCTCTTAATTGTAGTTGCTGCCACTAAGAAATCTTTTAAAAAGGAGAATCAAATTATTTGCATCTGGCTAGTTCACGGACCCCATCAGATCAGCAAGTTAATGTCCTAACGGCAAATGTCAGCAGATGCAAGCAGGAGAACAGGCCCGGTTTTAACCAGTCGGTAGAGATGTCGCACCGGCGGCGATACCAAAGTAACGGGGGACATCGATTCGCCGGCATGAAAAACGTAACAAGTTTCCTTAGTCTAGCTGTCAGCTTCAGTTATCAAACGTTACCTCTCCATCTCCTCGTCGCTCATCAGCTCAGACTCCACATCCATGGGTACATCAGCGGCCATTTTGCTGCGGGAGGGGGGGGGGACGCCTGACAGAGAGAGAGGACGCTCCAGAATACGCACGAGCTCCCCGTGTGGCACGCGGCTCCTGGAAGCGAATGACGTAATAGGCTGCGCAAGTTCTAGACGGAGGGCCGGGGTTCGAAATCTCGCGGCCCCTGACGAAGTGTAATTTCAAAGCGTGTGATTGACATTATGGGTGTGATTTAATTGTTCGCACATAAAGAATTGTTGACTTTAAAATATTGTTACGCATGTACCACAACAACAGCATAAAATTCTAAAAAGCCTTTTCACATTTTAATTAATTTAGAATTAATGTATAACAATTATCTGTTGACGCTTTTATATTTGTAATGATTATATCTGCCACATCTTATTCGTAATAGGATGAGTTCGCATACGCAGACACTGCGCTGAGTGTTCTGAGGGGATGCACTGCGAGCAGCTCAATGACGAACGGAGCCGAGTAGAGACGAGAAAATCCCGGAAAGATGCTGCTCCGGTCAGTTATTGATAGACGTAAACAGTATTTCGTTATTCGAGTGTAATTAATTCATGGAAGATCGGGAAGCCATTTCCATTATTTGTTTTGGGCTAAATTATAATTAATTCTAAATCGAGTAAAGAAGCTCAAATGAATCTTTCCAAAAATAAATAAAGAAAACGTTAAACACCGAACTGCCAAATAATTGAGTTAATAAAAATATATTGGCATGTTTTTATGCAATGTTTTATGCAGTACCATATGTTACGTTCCTGACCAGACAACGGTCACACTTATGTAAAAAAATGAAAACTGTAAAAAAAGAAAAAAAATTAACATACTGTAATGGGCTGTTACTGTAAGAATTTGTCACTGGAAATTCATACCGGGGGGCGCTCGTTGTGCCCGAGTTCTCCAACCGTGATATTAATAATTGAACGTAATTTGTTTATATGTTTTGAAGGTGGCAAGTAGTTCCAGTTACTTAACAAGTTATGAAATGTATCTATCAGTTGTGCTCAAGTTAACCTGTTTTTGAGTTGCCTGAGGGCTGCTCAGTACTGATCCACAGCACCTCCCCGCGCAGAATCATTTCATGTAAAAACAATTCCTAGTTGGAGTAGGCATCTCTTCTGGCTCTTCTACTTGTGGTTTGGTCAGCATGAAATGCCTCTGTCTGAGCATTTGAGGACAGCTGTTGGCTCACTTTGCTACACTTGCTTCCTATAATTTCGGTACATTCTGTGCATAGATGCTGTGGTATAGAATCACTCGTGAATTATTCACAGTTTTACGGTACATGTTACACATTCCTTATTACTGGCATCCCTTTTGGGGTGTAACCCTGCCTTGTGTCCTCAGATGAGCTGTAGGCCTCCCCTGCAACCATCTCCAAGATAAGCTGTTGAACGTTTGATGGACATTTCTTATTAAAACCGGATTCAGTGACTGCTTACTTGATTTACAATGTTCAAAGCCAAAGTATCTCAGTATCGGAACCTTCTTGCCTCCCTGCATACTTCTGTCTATTCGTTTTAGTGAGCTATTGCTGTTTTATGAAGGGATGTACAAGTACAACAAAAAAACCATGATGCTGTCTCTCAACCTCATTTAGCATTTTTGGTAGAATATGCATTTATAAAAATGCAATGTACTAAAACGTGTGCTCAAGGCTATTTCCCACTTTCTAATCAAAATGCTTCTTAACGACAGCTTTATATTATATACCAACCATTGTAAAATCTAAAAATAGAAAATGGTAGATTAGATAGCTGGATGGATAGATAGATGGATAAGATTTATTATTCTATGAGTGGAAATTTAAGAGCATAAACTCTTTTTTTGGGGATTAAAAAAAAGGAAATGGAAAAAGCTCTATTTATGGTTAAAATTGAGGAAATTGACATTGATTGCTAAGCCATCTCTGTGATTCCCACACTCCAGGCATGGACTCTTCAATCAGCCGGTCCCCAGGGTGCAACATCTGGATGCTCAAAGCACACTTCTGATGGGTGATGTCAGGCATCCATCTGTGGCCTTGGCTCTGAGTGACGGGGGCTTGATTATCACTACTTACAGAGTGCTGACATGAATTTTGGCATCATAATTAATTGCACTGCTCAAGTTGTATTTATAAATAAATTGTTTGAGAAAAAATTGTACGGCAAATTCTAAACTTACACCAGTAATTGGCATTTCACTATTTGATGGGTTTTGAATCTTGCCCTTGGTTCTGTTTCTGTGGGGCTTACGTGTTTTCTGCATTTATATTGTATTTGTTCTATATATTGTTGGTTTCGTCTTGCAGTCCACAAACATGTGGCTAGGCAAGCATCTCTAAATTGCCCACAGAGAATGTATGTGTGTCCTGTGATAGACTGGCATCCCGTCCAGGGTGTCTCTTGCCTTGTCCTCCTTGGGGTCGACCCCAGGCTCACCATGACCCTCTATTGGATAAGCTGTAGGATAGGTGGCTGGATTTTTCAAACTTTTGGAAAATGTCAGTGGTTAACACAGTGTCTGGCTGATTGCAACCTATAATCATTGGCGTCTGCAAATTATTTGATTGGGGTGGCCATCAGGGCCAAGTTATACTTTTGGGGGTGGATGCACCACCCCCTGTCTCTTCTCTGCTTCCACGTAAAAAATAAAATAACCTATATTTCATTATTTTTCTGATGTGAGGTGGCACAGGGGTGGCCATGTATTTATTAGAGGTGGTCAGGGCTACCTTTGGCCACCCCTTAGATGTAATGATTTCTAAAGAAACATTCCAGAACCAGACACAGTATGATTAGTCACAGCTCTGCTTCATTTCTGCTCAGTGCCATTTTTCAGCATCTGATTTCTGCTGTTGTGATTAGCTTTGTGCCACTAGCAGATCGACCACTAATTTGAGAGCTGAGGCTGAAAGTTGGTTATAGGGGCTGGGAAGACCTGATGGAATAAAGGAGGCTTGAGTTTGACTTCTGATTATTTGTATTTTATTTGAGCCCCAACATGGGTTCAAACGTTTCGCCACGATGTCTTCAGCATCACTGCACACAAGCTGCTTACAAACCTGGACCTGATCTCCATTATCTTGACTGCTTTACAGTATCTTGAAACCGATGGTATTTATCATTCGAGTTGGTAGAGTGCGATGTTTCAAGTTTTTTCCTTAAATAAGGTTTGGAACCTCGGATCAGTTGAGATTACTGTACGCTGTCCATCATGGCCTGGTGTAACGCAAAGGGATACACTGGAGTAATCGGCAAGACCTGGATTATAGTGGCTGGCTATTGCCAATGAAGGCCCGCCATAGCCTTTTGAAGCCTCATGTCTCCTATGACTGCTGGGATGAATTCTCCTCCTTAATTTGGACAAGGTTAAAAGGGTATCTCATGCATATTTAATGCTTTAAGCGACTGTTGCATGGACAAAAATCTCATTTACATTGGCTGATAAAATATAGAGAGAGCTCGGCTGTGGGTGACATCCAGAGGCTTGGACCCCATCCCGAGGGCACAAGGGGGCTGGTGGGGGGGTCTGAGACTGGCAGACGTGAGGCACCCGGAGGCTGTTGTTTGCCCCTCGCCTGTCACATCTCCATCCCTGGAGAGGATGACATGTGGGCTGCAGTAAAGGGGTCAGATTGATAAAGGGCCAGCCTCCTGTCATTAGCCATTAAACTGAAACAAAGTAGAACAAGAAGCCGATTAAGTGTAAGCTTTATTTTATTTATTCACCTTCGGCCCCATATCGCTCACTCTTGCTCACTCACACACACGCTCTCTTTGCACACAGTGTCTCACTGTATTGACCAGAATAACAATAAATGCAATGAGGAATCTCTTATCAAAATATTTTAACCTTATAATTATGTTACAAGTATTGGTAATATATTGTACAATGAACATTGCAAAGATAATACAGTAAGTACTGGCCATGTCCCTATATAGGTTTTTTCCCCTCATGTCAACAAATTCCTGCATTTCATATCAAACACAACTGGTCACATGACTTCATACATTTATATATACAATAGGATTTACAAAAAACAGATGCCAGATGAGGTGTTGGTCAACCAATGTGCTTTTCCAGAACCCAGCTGATATGTCTCAATTGCACATTATGACAATAAAGACTCCCGCATTGCAAAGGTCAGGGTGGTACATTTCTGCGATTCTTCTATTACAGAATAACAGAGAGAGCCACACCAAAAGCACCTTCTCATTAAGGCATATCAGTAATATCTGGGCCTGGTTTTACTCGTGCTTATCTTGTAGCTCCTTCAGACAAGGAAAAACACTGACATACATAAATGTTTGTGGACTTCAAAACAAGGGAGCAGTTTAACAATATGGGGCATAACAAAAAATAGTAAAGCAAATTTAGCTTTTATTATTTATTATTATATTTTATTATTTAGTTTTATTTTTGTTTTGGTCATTATCCTGGAAAAAAATGGTTTATTAAATGGAAATCTCCACCATCTTCATAGAGAGTAACCGAGAGAATTCTCTGAAATATACAATTCACTGGATCCTACAGTCATGACAAGAGTTGTGAGAGAGGCCTTCTGTTCCAGCATGATCCCCTCCTAACAAATTACCTCAGGCGTGTAAAAATCTGACTAGTCCTATTATGAATACTGGAAATGAACTGGAATGCTGCATCAAAGCTTGACCAGCACAGCCTATTTTCCACAGCTGGACTGCGTTAAAGGAGAATCAGATACAAGTTCCTGCTTCCTACCACAAGGAAGAATGAGCAGTCCTTTCATTCAGGGCTTATTAAGTTTTCTCACACCTAAGACACCGTCTCCTCTGTCAGTGCTGATTAACACTCAGACTTCCCAGTTACCCAAATGGCTGTCAATGTTTTGGCACAGAAAAGAGAGGCTATAATGATATTGCTTGCATCTGAAGTGAAAAAGTTTCCAGTCTCAACAACTTATACAGCTGGATATAAAATACTTGTTCATGGCTATAGCTGAAGATCCTCTCTGGGGTCTTGCATCGCCACCCTTGAAGGTACTTTACTAACATGTTACCTATTTGTACATGTTTCAGATCCAAAAATTGTTCCTGGGAGGGTGGCTAGTCGACCAGCAGGAACGATAAGGAGAAAATCGAGAGGAAGGCTCTGCCGCTTATTTGTGGCATAATTGCTTGTACTGTATCATTCCCTCAAAGCCTGCTGTTCTGCTCACCCATCTTATTCAAACGAGGAATGATGCTGCATTTTTCCCTCCAGACACACCACTACATGGCTTAAGAGATGCATTACTGTACATGTTCTCTCAATCATCTGCTCTCCAGACATTTTTAGGAGATGTGTGAGACACGGAATTTAGCAGAAAAGTGCCACGATGTACCATGAACTCAACTAACACACAAGTCACCTTCTACCTTTCTATACTTAGGTATACCCAACACATTCATACTCAACAGTGCCTACTGATCACCATCTCGCTATAACTAACACGAACGTAACATTTAAAGAAATTAAAAAGCAAAACATGGGGGAAGTGAGCATTTGGATTTTGTGGGTTTCAGATTTAGTTTCAGTTTTTTCCTACTGTCACTGTAGGGATTTTGGTCTTCTCGTAGATTCACACACTGCCGTTTAGCTTCCGAACAGCTGCAGTGACTGACAACAGATAAAACCTAGTTATGACACAGAACACGATTTCGACCCCGTTATGGAGTCCAGCAAGCCCAGAACAAACTCTAGTACTCCACACACATTGTTATGGCAATGCAAATTGTCACAGGAGGGCTGCCGGACGCACACATCCCAGGCTTTGCTGCTCTGCCGTGAAAATTTGTCAACAAAACTCTGATCGCAGCCTTTCTGGCTCACTATTGTGAATCTCAAAAGATGGTTGGGTGAAATTATCTTCATTTGATACGGTAGCTGTTGAATTTGGCAGAACATATTGTTGAAACATTTACGGTACTTCTTAAGAACTAAAATAAATTGGAAAACACTAGAATTTTTCTCGAATATATTTGAATGGCCATATTTCAAAAGAATGTACAACTTTCCCTGCTAAACTTACAGTAATAGTAATAATGAAAATAATCGGCTACATTTCTATCATTTACTCTATAATCTATACACTAGCTTCGTTGCATTCATAATTTCCATAAAAAAATCTTATCTCACAAACTTCCCTTTGAAATTAAACAGGTAAAGAAAGATAAGGGGTAAAGGGTTTTTGAAAAGCTGACGTAAGACCCAAGTCCTGCCGTTGGTTTTAGGCAAACTCTTAAAACTGTACATTTGAATGCGCAGTGGCAAATAGTAACCTGCAGGTGGCACTGTTGTACTTCCACAGGAGAAATCTAATTCAGGTGAATCCCCACACTTTGTCTATGGTGATTAATGGTTGACCGAACAGGAATACCGAATAATGTGAATTTATGGCTCTTCTAGATATGCTTGTTTTATCCTGCAGGCCTGGGTAACACCATCAATGCATTCACTCAGTGACTGTTTTGGACCTGTTAGGCTCACTGAAATACAATGCCTGTGTCACTATAAAATCTAACAGCCCTCTAATCGCTGGGCTGCTCGTCACATAGCTTCCCAAAACACTGCATATCATAGAGTTCATAGCTCTACTCCGGATCTGTCCTGGCTTCTGCGAAAGGCACAATGCCCCTCATGGCTACCCGTGAAGCTAGAGCAGGGGTTCCCAGACCGGTTTATGGAGTACAACGAACTGGGGGGCAGTGGATCGATCAGTGAAGTTTAATCTTTTCCATTTTTTCAAATGTGAACAGAACACATGAAGTTGAGGGGTCGTGTGTGCTGGTTAATGTGCGTGTGTGTTTATGTGTGTGTATATATATATTATATATGTATGTGTGCATATATATACACACACACACAC
>JAAGVU020000044.1:13548138-13579734 GCA_011763525.2 Mormyrus iriodes | reverse complement strand
GTGACCGGTATGTGCGTGTGCCCTGCGATGGGCTGGCACCCCATCCTGGGCTGTTCCCTGCCTTGCACCCATAGCCTTAATGGGGCCCTATTATGCTCATTTTCACTGTTGATCACTTTAATTTTTCAAAAACTCATTATTATTCTCTTACTGTACATCTTTATTCATTGTCTATAACTCTGTCTGAAATGGTCTGCTAGAGCTTTAAGCCCCACCCCCAGGGTGTTCTGATTGGTCAGCTTGGTCTACGCGTTCAACCCAAGTCTTGCAGTCTGCAGACAGATCCTTGCAGGTAGGCAGCCAATAAGGATTCTGTTATGAGGTGACCTCACCATGTTATGGATGTAAGGGCTAGAATTCCAACGAGACGTTTTACCCAGATTAGAGAAGAGTGGTTTCTGTGGTGAGAGATACTCCCATTGACGTGTACTTTTGGCCTTGAGAGTTTGCAGATTGTTTACACATGTAAAAAAGCCAAATAACACAGTAAAGGAAAGGGGAAAACCAGAAAAGCATAATAGGGCCCCTTTAAGAAAGCCAAGCACAGCCTCAAGGATCCTAGTCACCCCAGCCATAAACGTTGCGTTACTTAATGTAATCCCTGGTCCTTCGATAACAGAGCGAGGTCTCACTATGGGAATCTCTTTGGGCGGGACCAGCTACTAAAGCTACAACGACATCACATCTGTTTGTAACAGACAGTTCCATCCAAGACCAGATTCCGTCCGCTGCCCTAACTACCGCGGTTGACCTCCCTGACAGATGATTTGTGCTTTCTCCTTGTATGTAATTACAAACCCCCTCACCCAAGCTAGATTAGAAGGCTTGTTTTCACTCTCGCCGTCACGGAAGCACCATTGGAGAATCGGCTCACGGATAAACAGGCTCCATAGCTGCTGCTGCCCTCAGACAGTGAGGCTGCTCAAAAGCTGATTGTAATTTGCACATTTCACGCATTTCTGATTTCTTCTTTATCCTTTAACCTTGTTACTTATTACTTCACTATAGGGAGCTGCCAGGGAAACTCACTGCTGCACACTCTGCTGCTGTGTGCTATACTGTTGTGCATTTCATAAGTAAACTTTGATTTGATTTGATTTGAAGTCCTAAGTGAAGCTCCTGCTGATGACCGGAAAACAATGTCCATTGGCTTGGAGACACCATTTCTTCAAAAGGACGGATAAAAACCTACAAAATGACTGTCTAATCACATACCCCCCCCCCAATCCCCCAAGACCGTTTCTTTGGCACAAACCTGAGAGGAGAGGGAGTTGAGGTTGTAGTGGCCAAACACCTTCTTGACGGCAGAGACGGCCCCACCGGCATAACCGCTCCATCGCACGTTCTGGGCAGACAGAAAAAGGGCTGGAGTGACGCAGGACTCCAGTGGCAGTGCCTCAATACACTGACCGACAAAGGTGTATGCAGGGGCGGGGCTACAGGGGCAGTGGCCGCAGCTGAAAGTTGATTGGCCCCCAAAGTGTGTCCGCTCCTGTCACTCACTGATTCAAAATGAATCATTGGCTAATGATAAAGTTGGCCCCTCTGTATGAATTATAGCCTCTCTAATGCCCCCCCACCTTAAAAACATCCTATAATCGTCCCTATCCACCAACTTTAGTAAAATCACCAGAGACATCTGGCTCTTGAACAATATTGAAATACTCTTGCACAAAAATATTATTCATCAACAAAATAAATGCTTAATCTTATGTGTAAATGTGATCATACAGAGTGGCCAACCTTATCATGCCAATGATTTGTTCTGAATTGGTGAGTGACAGAGGTGGGGCCACTCCAAGGACGAATCAGCTTTCAGCTTGGGCAACTGTGGTCCCACCCCTGTATAATCCCCTCCCTCCTCAAGGTGTAGATGAGGCTGTCTGACTGTACTTACAGGTAGCAGAGAGCTTTGCGGGCTCTTGGTGTGTGGGCTGAATTTGGGCTTGGGGGGTTTTCCCGCCAGGCGGTCCTTATGCCTCCTGCTGTTCATGTGCTGGAACACATAGGACACAGGTCACAGGTCTCCCAATGAGACGTGTTAAAAAACACAAGCCTCCCTCACTTACACCCCCATTCCCACGCGCTCATTCTGTCCGGGATCTGGTGCCATGGATCCTTTGACACCGGGCTAGAAGTCACATGGCAACTAACAAGGGGACAGGGCGGAGCCTTTGTGACCAGCTCTGCCCAATGCTGACAGAGACCATCCTAGAAAATGAGATGCGCAAAATGCTAATGATTCTCTCTGCTGCGAGCGATTAGGTTTCCTGTGCCTCCAAGCACCAGCATCCTCCGACTGTCAGAGCCCTAACCTTCCTCACTCTCCTCTTCTCAGTTAGAGAAGTCTGATTTCATTGGAATTCTATTGTTTGTACAAAAAAATACTGCAAGAATATATATTTTTTTGCCTCCCATATTATCTATTTTCCTGTATATTTGATAGCTTATTCTAATACGTGATTGCCAAGATTACGCATTTTTTTGCCCCCGTGAGTGATATCATGAGAAATGACATCAACTTATGTTATATACATTTTTTTAAAATGCCTATTAAATTTTCAGTTAATTTTTTCCATCAGATCTTGTTAATACTGAATGTAGCAATTAAAGTTTAATTATGTGGACCCAAGACTCATCGCGAATCCGTCAATGAAGGCTCAAAACATCCACTGTCAGGAAATATTCAAGTAACCTCATAATGGTAACTGTTACATTAAATGAATGTAACAATGCCGCAATGCCTTCTGCATTAGCCATGCTGCCAGAGGCCTGAATGTCAGAGTCTCTGACACATGCGTCTGTGGAGTTTATGCCTGTGCCTCCGAGCCTCATTAATGGTTACCAAAAGCCTTTTTGAAAGGAACTTAAGTTTCTGCAAATCTCACCTCCTTTTCTCAAGTTAATCATCCACGCCAAATTCTGGCTCAATGGCCTGATGCCCAAACTGACAGGCGATGTCACTTCCTGTACTCGTGACACACCCTCTCCCCAGCCACAGAGGAGCAGCCCGGCAGGTGAGTGAGACTCTCCCAGTACGCTAAGCGGCACCTATAGCTAATCCATATTGCGGAGACTGAGTTCCATAGCCAGTCCTGGGTCTCGGACCCCGAAGGCCCCGTGCTGACATCAGTGGCGGTAGACAGAATGCATCCCCCCCCCGCCCCCTGTTCCTTCCTTCCCAGGCCCCGTCCAGCACCTTCACCTGCTCAAGCTGTGTCTCCGAGTTCACGTGGATCTCGCATACTTCGCAGTGGAAGTCTTTGCCACTGACGCTCAGGCTGCTCTTGGCCCCAAGCCGCTTGCTCCTGCAGGCTGTTATTTTGCTCCGGCGCCGTGGCTGAACGCACTGGCCCTCCAGCATCAGCTTATGTTTGGACCCTGGAGGTGGGTTGGGGGGGGAGCAGGGCATAGGGAAAGAACCAGCAAATCAGAAGACTTCATTCAGACCACTAGTATTAATCTGAAGGGTGTTTTACCTTGTGATGTAATCAACTAGAAAAACACCATCCAGGGTGTCCCAGTACTGCCTTGGATGCCCTCCCCCCACCCTATAACCCTGTGCTGTACAGGTGTTTAGAAGATAGATGTAGAGGCAAAGGTAGATGATTGTCTGGAAGATGTCTAGCAAAACTGAGACATCCACTGAGTAATTAATGCATTCTTTACAAAAAGGAAACACAGCGGAGGATAAGTGTATAATTCACAGTGCCAGATAAAACGTCAGCGTTAACCTGGCAAATCTATCAATGCCCTGCTTCCACTTCTGATGAGGCCTGGGATTCTACTACCTGAGTCTGACAGACACCCATCTGGAAAAAAACATTTTAAACCCATGCATGATCCTGAAACGTGAAATTATTCATAAAACTGCTCATAAGCTCGTAAATCTAAAAATATTATTTGAAAACAAGTTCTTCAGAGTTTCAGTTAAAAAGGTCAAAAATGACTTTTTTTCATTTTAATGTTGTGTCATTACGTCAATAGGAAAATAGCTTATTTATTTACAAACGTGACTTCAGAATTCAATGTGAAAAACTCAATTTAATATTTAAACAGCTCGGTCCTAATGGCTTCAGGTCAATTATCGAATTTTAAATTGTTTCCATCGCGGCCACTGGATAGTGGAGGTTTGGATTTCACTTATTACTGTGCTATTACATCTGTTCAAAACTTAAATATGGGAACCATGTGAGAAACAACTACCATGTAAGCATATAAAATTAGTATTCTATATAATTATTCTCCTTGCATAGGGAAGGTGGGTATAGAAAATGGGTGCATGAATATCTGTTCTATATAAAGGATTCTGAAAAAGCTTAATGTTTGAAAAATAAATCCCATTTAAGTATGAAAAGTATTTTGTTATCTCTGCTGTACAAAGGCAAGACACTGTCCTTATTTTATCGAAATTGAGTCATGACCTTAAGATCTTAATTCAGCTATGCTCAGTTTTGAATAAGTACACTGTCATTTATTTATCGTCTACTACACATTCGGGGGGAGAGTCGACAAACTTCGAAGCCCTTTTTCCCAGTTTCAGTGTCACTTCTTGTGTTTTGCTACTGTTAAGCAGATCTACACTATGCTTTATCCCAGTATAAAACTGTTACTTAATTTAGCTGTACTAAGAACTATTGAAAGAACTACCTTTATCTCTTTCCAACCCAAAACAATAATATCTGATAAAATATTTCTGTGTGGCCACAATCTTGGTCTGGATTTGTAGCTTCTGGACCTGAAATGCTCAACACTGGTGATGCCGCGATCCAGAGTATGGTGCATGTTTGGCTTGGACTGCAGGATGAGCTCTATCTGAAATGCGATCCTGTTCGACGTAAGACTTACCGCTATTATGCGCGTCGAGCTGCGACACAGAGTTGACGGTGACTTTACATACAGGGCAGTGGAGATTCTGCTTGCTTCTTTTGGGGTCTTTATCCCCATCCAGGACGGCCTCCCCCTCGCCGTTGGGCAGGTCCCGGGAGGGGGGCTCAAAGGACAGGCTTGGGACTTCGGCGCTGGAGAGATCTGACGAGACGGACTGCTGCGGGGCTGGGGACACGTAGGGCGAGGTCAGGGTGGCCAGCTCCAGCGATGACACCTCCGACATGGGGGTGAGCGTGACAGAGCTCCCTGGGGACTCCTCCAGTCTTACTGGCTCCGGATCAGGTGCAGGGGCTGCGTAGAAAACATCTGATCACTTGCTAAAGCAAAAGGAGGCAGTGTGTTCCTCAATGGATTAGGCTGCTGTGCCCGTGACCAGAAGGTTGTGGGGTCAAATCCCAGAGTTGGCAGAGTAAGTGAAGGCCCTTTAACTCCAATTTCTCCAGGGATCATCTGACCTTACTTTCATAAAATTGTACTTTGGATAAACGAATTTACTTAATCAGTTAAATGTGTTCTGGGTGAAACACTCAATCCATCCATAACTGCTGATCCACCGCAGGGCATGAAGCAGGGGAAACACACACTCCTATGCATAATCAAACACTAAAAACAATGCAGAGACACTAATATGTGGGAGGAGACTGGAGAAGCCCACACTTCGAAATGAAAGACCATGCTGATCCTGACACAGAGAGCTGGGGTCATCTCTCTGGCATGAGGCCACAATACTACCCACCAAGCAAATGCTCTTACACAATTTTTGGGAAGTTATGAAAACTCCTGACGCTTAAAGACTCATACTTAGGTATTGTACAAAATTAATCATCAAGGTACACATGAAGGCAAACCATCACGACGAATTGTGTGATCATCTTTCAGAAGGTGCTGGTACCCAAAGCTCATTACCAATCTCACGCCTTTAGGGAATATCACATGGCTTTAGTCCGACATTCGCACTATATAACTAGAATTTTTATAATCTTTGATCAGATTGATTTCAGAGAACAGATAACAGTGAATTTTCAATTCATTTTTAGGTCCCTCAGAGTACTGAGCCTTATTTAATTCAAATGACAGAGAAGATAAAGTCTTATCTCGTTTTAGCTGGAAAATGTAAAAAACAACGAACGAACGAACGAAACAACAAAATGTAAAAAAAACTCATGCATCCATGAAGGCAGATGCATTTTAACTCATATTCAACATTTTCACTTGGATTTTGGAGCCAATGGCTAAAATGTATGACAAGATAAGAAGGCAGGAGCTTTATTCATTTATTATTTAGTAACAGTCACCTGAAACACAGACCCACATACATTCCAACAGCTGTCTATAAGTCTTCTATCCAAACACGGCAATTTCAACCACATCACAAGTTCTTCAGAGACATTTTAGTCATGGGAACATTCCAGTTCAATTAGGCCCTTGTCACCAATTAACTTAAGCTCAATTTAATTGCACACAACGAATTAGAAAAGGTCTAAATAAATTTTACCTGTACAGTTTAAAGATCTGCCAGATACCATGTTTCCATTCAATGCAAACACGCTCACCAACTGCAAAATTCAACGCATGCTGTCAGTTTAATTATGCCTGTTCTCACAGCACGTGCGGTATATCAATTACCACGGGAAAGGCCCCCTGACACCTCATTGTATTCGAGTTAACAAAATAGGGCAGGGAAGGGCAAGTCAAATGCATTTACCCTAAAACCAATCTAGAGGTCATTGGATTTTTTTTCCCCCTGGAGTAAATTTACTGCAGTGGCGACCCAGCTTTCTATTTCTGCAACGCAAAGAAAAGAGAAGGTAATTTAAAAAGGCTCATTTTTTTTTTGTTTTTTGTGAAGGTGACCCCAGAAAGAAAGAAAGGTAATTCTGAAGGTCATTGGGAGTTATGGATTCTGGATGTGGGTGAGATGAGCCAGTTGGCTGAGGTGTGGTGACTGAACCTCGGCGACCCTGAATAGGACAAGCGGTTACAGAAAATGGATGGATGGATGGATAGTCTGGACTGAGTCATCATGCTTCACAAAAATATCTATTAATAAAAATATTCTGGCAAGCACCAGACTTACATGGACAACAACAAGACCAGTTTTGGTCTGCAAACAGAAAATCCAAAGATCTGCACTTCACCCTCAACTCTTCAGAAAATGTAAGCTTCCTCAACAGGAATCCACCCTGTCTCAGCTGGGCCATGTTTCTGTCAGATATGACGGTCTGGTAATATAGAAACACTCAGCTGAATATCTTAACTGTTCTGATGCAACATTTATCCTTCCTGTTCTGTGAAACCTTCAGCTTCTCATGAATTCCTCTCTTGGATTTCTGAAATGTGTCACACATGTAGGGAAGGTGCCTTTTTCTGTTTCCATAACACAGCCTGTGGGAAGGGGCTCCCCTTCTGCCTAAATTCAGCTACCCCTCGTGAACACCTTTCTCTTGCATTCCGGAAAATGCCCTGAGAGGCAGAGCTGAGATTTCAAGGTGCCCCTTCTTATATATAAAAACGTGCACAGTTCAGCCTGTACATCACCTTGAACACTGCTGCACCCATCATTAACACCACCCCACCATTCATTAACCTTGCCTCACCCTTCAGTAATACCATCCCACTCTCCTTGAACACTGCTACACCCATCATTAACACCACCCCACCGTTCATTAACCTTGCTTCACCCTTCAGTAACGTCATCCTACTCTCCATTAAACTGCACCACCCCTCAGTAATACTGCTGTACTCTAAATTTATACGGGTCTCCTAAAGTAAACACAGGAGGGCGCCATTTTCATTTGCCAACTGCTGACCTTGAGTGCCAAATTTAAAGCTGCCTCTGCAATCAGCGCTTCAATCTATAAACCGCCGTGTGCTTTTTAGTCTTATTTAAAGGCCCCAACTTAATGGATCACCTTTGTTTATAGGTCTACTCTGTGAGACTCTTTCAGCTTCGCATTTTAACCTTTGGATCCTGCAGGCCTAGCCCCGATTTCATTTTCCAATTTGTTTCTGTGCTTTTAATTTGTGGTAAACACTTTCAGATGAAATATAAAATACATTACAACAAAGTCAATAGTAAAAAAAACATACAACAACAACAATAACAATCTTCATCGTTGCTAAGTGGCTAAGTGGCTAGCGCTGCGGCGTCCCTTCTCTAGAGATGGGGGTCTGATATCTTACCTCTACTCTGTGGCTATGGAGCATCCACATGTATGTCTCCTCCCCCAGTCCAAAGACATGCAGTTAGGCTAAATTATGTCTTTGAATTGCCAATAATGTGTGTAAATGTGTGGACTGGCACCCCTTGCAGGATCTTCTCTAGCCTTGGGTCCTGTGCTGCCTGGCTTAATTACTTAGAAGATGTATGATGTCTCCCTGATTTTATTATTTTATCTGTTGTTCTTAATTTGTTGACTCAAGTGCAAAGCAAGTTGAGCGCTTAAAATTGGGTCATTATGGTAAACAATAATTAATATTGATACAAGGGAGCTTTCTTTCAAACATGTAAATAGTGCAATTTAGCCCAAACCACCACTGAATGAGAAAGTTCATTTTGTATAACAGATATTCTCTCCATGGCAGAATCTCCATTATCGGTGATTGTCCCTGGTATTATGTCGGAAACCTGCAGCTCCAGCGCCATATCAATATTAAAATCAATGTCTCATTTGGGTTTTTTCTTTCCGGAATTCAAGAATGTTCAAAGTGTTTCTGCTAAGCCAAACGGCCTCTGGGTTCCCCAGTCGTTGGAGCTGAGAAAAGGCAGGGGGCCGTTGAGGTCACTCATCGATGGTCTGGCATTGTCCTCAAGCCAGGTGAGGCTTCTAGATAACCGTGTCCCCGACTGTGTCTTGATGGACGGGGACAAAGCTCGGGGGGAGCACCAGATGGGGCGAAACCTGAAACAGTTATAACAACTCTCCAATTCACAGCGCTATGGTAACCGTACCTCTCTCCCTGTCAGGACATGCTCTACGACAGAGCCGTCTGGCCTTTTTTTTTGCCTGTGTGTAATATTTTGGCCTACATCCCCTTTTTCTGAGGGCTTCGAGGACAGAAAATCCCATAGCCTCTGTCGCTCCTCAACAGGTTGCACTGTTATTACACAATCCAGCCAAGGCTTCACCGTCAGACATGCCAAGGCTGCAATAACTGAATTACTGTTAATTGAAGTGGCCCGCCAACATTAATTTATTGTATGCGTATCCAAAGTTATGTACAATTAAAAGCAGGGTCAGACAATCCCTGGAGCAACTGGGGGAAAAGGGCCTTGCTCAAGTGCCTAGTGGTGAAATCACTCGGCTGACCCCGGGATTGGAACCAACGACCTTTTGATCACAGGCACAGTATCCAACCCCGCAATAATTCTGTGCAGCTGACACAGAATTTTTCTGTATTCTGAGGAACACAAATAGTGTGTGGGCTTGAGCAGGGACAGCAGGTGACAGAGGTATCCAGTGCAGGCTGACAGTGCTGCACAGAGTGACCATGCTGCATCCGCTATGCGTCAGTGAAGTCACTTCCTGACACGTCCGCGACCCTCCCAGCGAAGTGGCCTTGAGGTTCAGGGAACCACATCAGTCCATCAGTCTCTCTTATGCCCCTCTGGCAGCTCCTTGAGGGAGCTGAGAACACTATTGGCTGACGGTGCAGCCTGATGCCCTGTGATTGGCTAATGGCTTGTAGGGAAGGGTGAAAGCAGCTCATTTCATAGGCCGTTTATTCTGGGTGTTACCAGGTTACAGAGTCGCGCTGTCGCATGCTGCGACTGGGCTGCTCCACTGCATTTCAATTTCACATCACGCCAATTACAAAAAGGGGTTTATTAAGGTTTGTGTCTCGTCACTAAATTACTTTGGAACTATAAAATTACTTGCAACATAAAACCAGCTCTGGCTTATCTCCCTGCCCCCCTACTTCCCTCTCCATTTCCTCCTGTTTCTACCATATTTATACTGAATCTGTCTGTCATATTTCCTGACCAAAGAACATCCAATCGGACCTGACAGGAAAGTAATTATTTTTCCCCCTCATGTCTTTCCCTCAGTTTCATAAAAAAAGTGTAATGCATGACTCAGCTATTTAATTCACTTTTCCCTGAAACTAATTACAAATAAATGCAGCATTTAGTTTGTGCTGCCATTGGCAGTTATTCTTGACAAACCATCCACGGTGAAGAAGTGATTAGGACCGAATTAGCGTAATATTAGCTTATCATGTAGATTAATCTACAGTTTGTTGCTCATTTTTCTATTTTGCACTAGCTAATAGGTTTAGCTCACGTTATGCCTTATAGCTTTCCTGGACTCTAACTAGATAAGCAGGGATTTAGCGACTGGCATCGCGTTCTGTGTGTCTCCGGCCTTGTGCCCTCCGCTTCCTGGGATAGGCTGCAGGCTTTCATAGCTTTGTATTTGTATTTTCGAAACAAATGTGAGATCCTCTTAAAAATCATGGATAAGATAAAATTATGTATTTACAATAGCCTGAGAGATGTATTGAAAGTAAATATTCTATAGATAGATCCCTGATCATTGCGAGCTTTCTTATACTGAATTTATACCCAGGACCCTGCAATGACCACTGAAAGCATGCACCACTTCCTGGACCAGTCACTGCCTGTCTTTCCCCCTGCCTTTATTTTCAATATATTACATGTGAAATCCCCCTCCCCTCACATATGGAGGCATGACAGAAGTTGCCTGTCACTTGCTCTTAAGTGGGGAGGAGATGTGTGGCTAGGATTGAAGACTCCCTACTCGTAAATGACATTAAAAACAACGACTTTCCCAAAACGTTTACCGACATGTGACCTCTGACTCTAGCCTAGCATGCACAGGAACAGCCCTTTCAGCTAATGCGCCAGTGCTAACGTCAGTTGAGTGTGGTGTACTTCCTTTGCATCAGTCACATCAAAGCTCCCGTTTTCCACTGAGCATGGCGAATCGACCCGCGGGGACCGCTCCTGACAGCGCCGTGAAAGAAGCAATCGCGTGGCAGCGAGCATGATAAAGCCCCGCCGGAGCTGTGGATCGATATTCAGGGCTCTTTATTAACTGAGCTGCTCTCCCTAAGTCTGAACATCTTCTCCCCGAGTCCTTAAGGCAGCTCCTGTGCCATCAATCAACCGGCAGGCGCTAAACGGTGGTGCAGAGGCCCGGATCTGTGGCAGGAAGGCAATAGGAAAGGCGGCGGCTTTCATTTTGGGTGCAGAGCCAGGCATGCGGCCGGTGGGTAGCTGACTTAGGCCGAAGGGGCTGGGGCAGTGACAACAACAGGCAACATTGATAGGGCATGATGACGAGAACAGCAGAGAAAGAAAAGCCAGAGAACAAAAGAAAAGAATGCCAAGCACTTGACTAGCATGTTGCACTAACCGGCTTAAATTACAATCCGAAATGGCAAAGACCATACTAGTGTGCTGTGCTACCTCCTGGGCTTCGATCGCTTACCGCTATCCATCAGCGCCATGGGGGCCTCCATTGCCGGCACTTTCTCCCGGCCTTTGTCCTGTTCCCGATCCCGCCCAGTTGGCTCCACTAGATGCCTCTGCTTGTTCTTCTGCGCCTCCATTGCCTTTATCTTGCGTGCGTGCTTGTTGCCCTTGTAGTGTGCCTCTGCCTGGTTCTGCCAGTGGGGAAAAGCCAACACAAGAGTCAACGGGGAGGCATTAAGGCTGTACTTAAGGCAGCTACATCTGTGGGCTCTTATTACACTGGGCTTTAGGTGGCTAAGCTAACTCCACCTGAGTTCCACTGGACTGATGGACTGAACATGCTCAGAGCACCTGGACAAGAACATTGGCGTTAAATCTGAAATCACAACCAATTCATACATGACACTCAGTATCACACTGTTACAGCTGCTACTGTACTATCTGTGGAGGAATGACAGCAGAGGAAATCAGCTTTCTGTCCCCCATCTGACCGCCTGTAGCATCATGACCCTGAATTTGGACCATTTTTATGGTAGTGGAATAAATCCTTCTTTAAATCGGCAAACCTTATAGTAATGACTGAAACATGTCAGTCACATGTTCGCTGTGTGTTTCAGGGGGTGGTATGTGCCTGTGTTCGGAAGGTCGCTGGTTCAGATCCCATGGTCGGCAGAGTGATTACATCATTGGGCCCTTTAGCAAGGCCCTTAACCCCTAATTGCTCCAGGGACTGGCTGACCCTGCTTTCAATTGTGCATCACTTTGGATAAAAGCATTTGCTAAATAAAGAAACAAATTTTTTCCAAAGCTGTTCAGTTTTGCCAGCCACAATTTGTGTCTGGGGTGGGGTTACCAGGACCTGCTTGATTTGCGTGCCCCACGGGCCTTGACGTCTGGCCTCCCGTACCTGTTCCCAGACACTCGGCAACTGAGAACCAGACAAGACTGAACTTCCTAACCTTGCAAAGCTCCCAACATCATGTGACCCACCCCACATATCTCGTAACACCGACCATCTGTTAATATCACAACCACTGCAAAGTGAAGCGATCGCAGGTGTGGGGAAAACATTTACCCTGGAACTGCGGAGACCCAGGTGAGCCAAAAGAAACAGTAAATGTCATTTTAAGGCCTGTGTTGGGGAAGGAGATTGAGGCTAAGCCTTTGTGATCACGGCAGTGAGAATGTGTGATGAAATTACAATTAATTTTTTTTTTAGCAGATTCTTTTATCCAAAACGACGTACAGTTGAGAAAGCAGGGTCAGTCAATTCCTGGAGCAACTAAAGGGCAAATTTCCAAAACTCACTCAGTCCATTTTCTTTGTTGGCATTCAGAGGAGACTGCCAATGACCTACAGTCAGGCTTCCTTCTCAAATGAAACAGTTCAGTCCTCATGTAATCCCACGCAGATCTTTCCTTAAATTTCCACAGGAGGTTTCTTGTAAATGCATCCTGCGGACTGAGTGAATTTTGTTCTTTAAGTGGAGATTAAGGGCCTTGCTCAAGGGCCCAATGGTGAAATCACTTTGCTGAACTGACAACCTTCTGACTGCAAGCATAGCATCCTTACCCACCAAGCCACACACCACCCCCCAATATGAAAGAAAGGGGTCAAGAAATGGGGAATAGAGCTGACTGCCTGGGAAAAACAGGAGCAAATCTAGGCGGCTCCCTGAATGGGACCCAGAGGGAAGGCTGCCTTGTGGTGAATCGCCGAGGTAAAAATAGCACAGGCGGTGAGAGGCTTGTAATCAACACGGAGCATCCTGTCTGCGCAAAACTTAAATTTCAGCACCAGGAATCTTTTTTTTTCCTCCCCAGAGGCATATAAAGATACATACAACGTACAGAGAAAATGACTGCCACATGCACCCAGAAGGGCCTGCTCAAACTGGATAAGAACCGGAACACACCGCAAGCAGAAACCCGGAGTCGGGTTCTGAGATACGGCAGATGTTACAGGAACACGCCTTATCACGGTCACACGAGCTCCCCTGGAGAAAGAAACCCGCTCTCATAGACACACACACACACACACACACACACACACACACAGACTGAAGCAGCCTCTTGATTTAACTCCCTCCGAGGCATGATTATCATGACCCAGGGAGAGCGAGACCCCACCACATTGAAACGATCGGGAATAATTTAAACTGTCAGCAAATGATGGCGGCCCTCATCGGGGCGGGGGGGAGGGGGTTTAGGGTTCTCTCTTTCAGCTCTTAGTGGGTCAACTTGCACATTGCATTGACCCCTCCCGGCCGCTGCTTTAAACGTAGCAGATGCCTCACTCATTGCGATGAGGGCATCTGAGCCGCTGCAGGAGCCCAGCACGCTTCCCAGATAAGAGCCCCATCAAATACCTGCAAAGAAAAGGGAGCAGAAATCTGCAGGCACCGCACGTCTGTCGCATTTCTTGTGACGGGAGTGCTCCAGGGTAAACAAACAAGCGTTCCCACTTCCGCACACGGAGACGTCCCTTTCTTGCCCCTTTTTTCTTCTTTGAATGGGCTCGCGTGGCATTTTGCCCAGGATGCGATTGGACGCAAACGAAGCAATGAGCCAGACATGTGGATAACGTGTCATGGAGGCGGGACAATGAGGCAAGTGGGCGTATAATTCAAAGGAATGCATCCGAGCATTAAAATTGTGAAGTGTTGGGTGCCGCTTGGAGAGAGACGTCACATTTTTCATCAGTGCGATGTCGGGCCTCGAGCCCATCGCCATCCATTGTAAATTATCTCCCGTGACTGAGCATCTGACCAGCTGCTGCATGCAGATGTGCAACCTTAAGAGCTTAGGGGTGATCGTAATGAAGCTGTATTGCGCTTTTGAGTCCCAGGTGATAAATGCTACTGTAAATTTGAGTGAAAAGCCAAGGCTGAGCAAAATAATGACAATTCTTCAAATTAATGTTTTAGGAAACTTAAATTAAGTGTAAAATAGCACAGGGATGTAAAGAACACAGATTAGAGAGTGCTGAAAAGGATGCATTGTGTGACAAGAATAATATCATGTTGAAATCAGATATGGAGATGGGGGGGTGCCTGAAGCAACATAATCAGTCAGGCTGGTCTGCTGTATGATCGGGCATCGGGGACCTTAAAGTCTGTCCGCATCGGGAACACCGCCGCCGGGATCCGCGTGATTATCCGCACTTGTCTCAGCTCTGAGGGGATGGGAACAAACGGGGCAGGGGGGCGGATCAGCGAACTTCCCTCGGCATGAAAACGAACAGGCTTTTTGAAGATCTCCTCTGAATGGAGTAATTTGTTAGGTGACAGGAGTGTCACTGCTCCCCCACATTTGCTTGGCAGCTCACTGACGGAGGCGACCTCCATCATCACTGATTGGAGAATCTCGTTAGGAACTGGTGGAATTCGCGCCCTGCCATATAAATGCAAATGAGTCATAAAGTAACTCATGACACAAGTGAAGCCTCAGATTACAGAAGTTGTGAATGAGACACAAAAAAGCAACTGCAAGCCTCCTTTGAGGTCTTTAAATCGCCCCTAGTGTGTAAGGATGCCCCGCAGTGGACTGGCACCCCTGCCGTTTGCTCAGTGCTGCCTGGGATTGGCTCTAGCCCCAGCCCCTCTGAAAACCCTGTATTAGGTAAATGATTGGAAGGCAGATGAATGGATTGACAATATGATCTGCCGAATGCTCAAAAATGCTAAATGTTAATAATACTACTGGCACAATTCACACACACACACACACATATATATATGTAAAAATATAGTAATTAAAAACACTAACAAAATAAGCAAGTGACCTGTAGTCATTTAGTATCGTGTAATGGGGGGCGAAGAGTGATTCTCTACAAACTATACTAACATGCCTGTCCCTGGCAATATGCCGACAAAAATAATAAAATCCAATCTTTCTATGCATTGCTACTTGTACTGGTTAACCATATACCCATTTACATGACATCATACAAACAAATGTATAATGGTTTATAGAACAGGGATGTTAAACTGACAATTCAGCAACCAAGACAAGCAAGGGTTGTTAGTGACAGAGATCTGACGCTGGAAATTGCTGCACAGCAACTGGAGATATGGGCTGCAGGTAGCCCTCACTGACCGTGGAGTTGAACCGCAGATGGCAGATGTTACAGGAAATGACGGGCTTCTTCTTGAGGGGCTGAGGAACTCCAAAGGTGTGGTTGATCACAGCCTTCTGAACCGGGTCCATCTAAGGGATAGAAAGACATAGTCAAAGGACCAGACATTTCTTGATTGGTGCCTTAGAGATCAGTATTGGACCCTGAGTGTTTTTGCAGATTTGGGATCTCCTGAAGACGAACTGAACCTGACAGAGACATTGGCATGGTTCCATGATGTTCATAACTTAGACTTTGAGCTATTTGGTATCAGGCAAGAAGTGAAAAAGGACATGGATTTATAATCTCGGGTTTTCTGATTCGAGTCCTTCTGCAGTACCTTCTGAATAAGGTCATCTATAAAATAGATATTTCCATACCAGCACCCGACAGATTCTGGTCTTGGATAAAGGCATCTGAAAGCGACAGTTCTGAGTTTCACGGAACAGGTGACTGTAGTATAAGTCACAAGACTAGGGACACCTTGGATTTCCATTCAGCAGAGACCAGGGACACCATGTTGTCCAAGTCATTAGAGACAAGGAACACCTTGTAGTAGAGTGAGATCATGCTGAAAACGCTCATGGAGTTAAAAACTACCGAAAGGCAGCAAATCGGATCAGAAGCAGCCTTCCCGTAATTAAAAGATCAGCTACACCCACAGTCATGTGCAAATGAGCCCCAGACAAGACAGAAAATACAGGCTGTCACTTTAAAAATACGGCATCGTTACAGACGGTGGGGGGGAGGGGGGTAGCACATTATTATAAGTTAAATGATTTCTGTTATTTGTCGAATGCTGACAAATTCTCTGACATCTGGCTAACAGTTTTATCACGTAATGTGAGTGAGTAATGGGGGCGCTATTTATTCTGATAGGGAAAGTGAGACGACTTTGACTGATGATCAAATATTCGGGAGGGTGAATTAAAGTGTATAGCACCCTGGTGTTTGCCGAGCTCAGACCAGTCTCCTGGTGGACGGTATGGAGATGCAATGTAATAAACAGGGGGAGAGTAACCTGTCTCTCTGCCACGGGTCAGTGGTAGCATGCTTCTCTTTCATCTTGCCCGGCTCCTTATCTCATACCACCGTTCCAGGCCGCTGCTCCCTGTGATGTTCTCAGCCCAGGTCCTTGCTGGCTGCTGCACAAAGCAGCGCGTTGCCTGGGGTCAGAGGAGACCCTTGGAGATCTACGTCTCCTTTCTAAAAACCCGGCTCCCGATCACAGCGATCAAAACTTCTAAAGGATGCCCGGCTCCACCTGGATGCATGTTAGAGGATGTTGTACGTCTGCGTCTGTTTTTATGAGCCAAAGAATGCACCCCTGTCATCCCCTGGCCATATCCAGCAGCTCTGCATAAACACAGTTATTGTCCTGGAGCTTCTGAACTAGAGCAGTTATCTTCTGGCTGGATATAAATACAATGATGGAGTTTCAGACAGAGGTGAAAGGCACAACAAGGTAGAGGGGGGAACTTCGATGCTATAAGCTATTTAGTTGCAGAGACAGAATCAGAATCAGAATCAGCTTTATTGGCCAAGTGTGTTAATCCACACAAGGAATTTGGCTCTGGCCGATGGTGTCTCACCTCTGTACAGACGACATACATACATACATACATATATACATATATACATACATACATACCACATACCGCATACCACAGGTGCATTCATCTTCCACGCACACGCCCAGAACAACGCGAGCATTGTTGAACCTGTGCGACCTAAGCCCGGAGGAAAGCAAGGAGGGGGTGGAGGTGGTGGTGGTGGCGGGGGGAGGGTTCGTTAATGGCATAGCAACTGTCGTGCTCATGCAACCCACCAGGAGAGGCTACTAATGAGCAGATCCACAAGACCTGGTCTGGTGTGGGGTCCGTTGGTGGTAAAAGACAACTCCAACCTCGAGTGAAAGGGGGTAAGGGGCCTTTTCATCTTCTCCGTGTTTCAGCGACTCTTCTGTCTCTGGATTGAGTGTCCCAGAGGAACAGTGAAGTCTTAACCTCCCTCAACTTTCTCACCCGTACCGTTCAGAAGTCTAAGGCGAAGCCTAATGGTACAAGATGTTCAACGCGATAAAAAAGAACCCATTGGAACAGGCTGAATAGGATAACAGCGACACAAACACGCGCACACACACACAAAGGAGCAAGCACAAGGGGCCCGCAAATGTGTCCTCCCAGGCACAGCGTGCTGAGATGGATTAATTAACTCCCCAATCTGACTGCCACAAATCCTCATTTAGATAATGCCGCAGGGTAGCACAGACTGAGTTCCGTGTTGCTGGAAGACGACAAGCACCTTCTGGAAGGTAGATGCCATCAGGGCAAGGGTGGGTGGTAAGGGGGGCATGCAGAGTGCCAGCAGCTAGAGACATCCCTTCCTGTCCTGAGGTACAGGGTTGTGAGTAAGACGTTCCAAATTTTCACCATAGAGCAGAAGAAGGCTCAGATTCTGTGGGTGGCTCTGTAGCTAAAGGATGCCTTTTATTTTCCTGTTAATTTGATTTTCTTTCAATATCTTTCAAAGTGGCATTCCCACATGATTTCCGGAACATCAATTCTGGCAAGTAAAGGCACACAGCAGAACATTCTAGAGAGGTTTGGTCTGGTGAGATGTGCGTTCTCTCTGAAAACCCAAATATTCACTAAAATATTCAGTTAATTGGACAGACTGAAAATCCAAATTTGTTCTCATTTGTTCTCCAGCCTTTTGTAAAAAAAAAAAGTGAAGTGGGTGACATTGGAGTTTAGAGGGTATAATAGAGTTAATTCTGGGAAAGAAAATAAGGCAAAAAACACAGGAAGCTAGTGGGTATGAATAAAACAGTGCGAGCAATCAAATTAAAGCGATTCGTTTTTTATTCTAGAAGCCCGTAAAGATTAATTTTAATCTTAGATGGTTCTGATGAGCTCACACGCAAATGCATGAAGTATTCCGTTTTTAGCCAACCAATATTGAACTAGCAACTGTGAAATGGTGTTTGTTACATTTATAAGAAGAGAGCCTTTTTAATGAATCTGTTTATGGTGATTATGGAGTGTTCTTCAAGAGTGAGCACGCATGGAAATGTAGAGCTTGGACCCAAAAGCCAGGGGCCTCAATCAGAGTCTTTGGATTACAATTTGAAACCTTCAGAATATTCTGTATTGGGTTCACCATCGGGGCACCGCTGATCAATAGCAGCCCCTTAAAGTGACTGATTCAGTGACCCAGTGAAAGTGTGTAGCGTAACGTATCTTCCAGCTTGGGGAGCTTTGAAGACACGCATTGCGTGGTACCGATGTGTGAGCGGGCAGAGACTAACCGTGTTGAAATTGGGGAAGAGGCTGAGGGGGGAGGAGCCATTGAGCTGGAAGGGCAGGAGGTGCTTGAGATCCAGTTGAGGCTGCAGAGGACGTCCAGGCACAGGAAGGGAAGCCAGCAGGGAGCTGCTCTGGGAGGGGGTGCCTAAGAGGAGAAAAGGACCAGCAATATAATCACAAATTTGTGCCCCTGCTTGTCTTAGTATAGGGGTGAGAAATATAAACCATGGAGGGCCGGTGTGGGTGCAGGCTTTTGGGATGACCTCTCAATCAACCAATAACAACGGGTCCGCAGGACTGGAGTTGAGAACCACTGCTTTATTATTGGCTGATGAGAGGTCATGCCATTATGCCTATTTGCTGACATCTAGTGCATGTCTGTGTTAGTAAATCCTGTGCTGATCTCTTTCTTACATGAGGGTAGGGCTGGACTGGCCACCACGCGATACCAGGCATTTTCTCGGTGGGCAGATGAGCATGGGTGAACTCCCCCCAGCTTTGGGCCAATTTTTAATCACAGTCCAGCTCTAATGGGACAGGGGTGTGTAGGCTATTCTGCTGCAGTGTCCAGATCTTCTTCAGGAGATATAACACGCACACAGTTCTATATGTATGAATTCTCCTTTCAAAACACCAGCTTCACCTGCAGCCTAATCCATATCTCATCAAGCAGCCCTAAACTAACTTTCAGAAATCTGTATTCTTCCCTTACGCTCTTCTTCCCCACGCTTCAGCGACCCTACCGCATTGCTTCTTCAGCTAATTTTTCAAGGACGTGCTCTCTGCACTAATGTATAGACACACACATCATTTAATTACTGATTTATCGCCAAAAGGGAATGTGGGGGACAGGTTTTTAGTAGGGGAGGGGGGGTGTAAATCGCTTTTAAAAGCTTCTAAATGGATTGCGAACGCAGAGATTTCTAATTTTCCACATGGCTGGGTTTAACCGCCGGTGCGCCAACGTGTTGTAGCGCGGGATCAGTCATCAGTTGTCGTCTCCCGGGTCACAGGCTGCCCGGGGTTTGCAGATGGAGCATAGATCATACCGGCCAACCGCCATGACCGTGCCAAGTTCTGGCTTTCTAAGCCGCGCCAACACAGAGCCTTCCTATAATGTTTACAGCTTTGGGTTTGCCCCACTCGGAGCACAATGGGGATCAGGCTTGGCCGCTACAGCCTTCCACGCCGCCTGCGTGCCCGGCGGCCAACGTGTGGCACTGTCATCACGTGGAGGAAGGAGCGAAAACATTCATCTCTGCACGCGGCTCACGTATGACTTTGAAGGGAGGTCGAGTTCATCTGAGGGCTTGACAGTGGCGAAGATCTTGATGGGGGTGGGGGTGTAGACATGATATTCCCATAATGAGCACAACCTATGTGGTCACATTTGAGACTCCCACATGATCACTGGTAGGGTGGGACAAAAGGGGGGGACCTCATTTGTTGGGGAATGAAGAAGCTGGCTGGTTAAATGTAAGAATCCTGGGGCCACACAGTTACCCTGCAGAAGTTCCTACCAGCAGTCTGGGAAATGATGTACTTTTATGACTCATTCTGACTGCACTAGCTTCTCTGGGAGGGAGACCATACGGATGCACAGCGGGCATTTGGGTGTCCCAGTAGGTGCTCATACACGCAAACGACCTCGATGTTCCATTTGATCGTGGCCCTGAAGCCGCATCGTCAGCGGGGAACGCGTTGTTGTATGGCGACGATTGTTTTCAGCCAATGTACAGACCTGTCATTGAATAGGTGTCTGGCTGTGTGCCTGAAAAAAGAACATTGCTTGCTTGTCCCGAAGCCACAAGCTGGATTGTTTGTCATCTCTCTTTATTTGAGAAACACCTTTACAGGGCTAGTATCGCGGTTCCTAGACCGACATTTTTCTGCTGTTAGCTCCATGGCTCCGGCTCTCAAAGGTCACAGAGGTGTAATGAAATAATACCCAAATCCCTTAGCTTCTCGCCACAGAGATATTGGTGTTTGAGTGAGTTAGCTGTCCATAGGCATGGCCCTCTACAATCCACATGTGCAGGACGGATCTAATTAGCTGCAGTGCTGGTCTCTCTGCGGTGTTTGAACGATCAGGACCTGTCGCTTCCCACGGACGACTACGTCACATGGCACAAAGGGAGGGATGGGAAAACTGAACAAAAAGCACTCATAAGAGTGGAGGGGAGGCTACAAAGGCTGTCAACGGCGACAGCTGGGTCCGATGACAAGCAGAGAGGAACGGCGCCATATTTAGCCCAACCGAGGAGCCCACAAAGGGAATCGGTGCGAGGCAGTGACGTATGATGTGGCAAAACTCATTAGACTTAGCTTTGTGTGGGAGAAGTGGAGCGGCTGAGGGTTTGGGGGCGTCCATGTGAGCAATCTTTCGTAGGTCCGTCGACGTGAATCACGAGGCTCCACAGGCGAGCACACGGCATGTCTTTGTGATGGCTGCACTATGGCAATCGCCCAAGGTGTCGCGATATAACTGCGATTGGGTGCACCTACCGCAAATAATCGCAATTAATCAATCTAAAGTAATCTTAAAATGACAGAATCTCTCTCTTCCTGCAGGGAATGACTCATCACTCACCCCTTTTAACTTCACTTCATTCGCAAAATCATTTGAAATAAGTGATTCTCTGTCTTTAATTGGACATTTGTTAGACCGGACTCAGTAACTCCAATGATGCATAAGCCCACAAACAGTCATGTGATAAGTTTAGTTTTATCATCATTATCTCAGTGTCTCCATGACAATGCTTTTTGCCTCGACAGCCATGCTGGCCAATTATACACAACAATAAAAAAACTAATAATATTAATAATAACCATATATTTGCAATAGGCCTATGGCTCATAACTCTGGAATACCAATTTGTCCTCACCTACGAGCTATTGCCTTTAACTAGGAAGCTTTGTGTTTGGTATAATAGCTTAAATAGCTTGACAATACTGGGGATACCTCGTACAGTTGGATGATAAGAGAACATAGCCCATCATTGTGATCATCACTGTCATATAAGTGTGTCGTCATCTGAAGGCTGGTCTGACATCCTGCTTTAGAAATGGTACACTGTACAGCCTGAAATAGTATCCGTCCCTGTTTGACTTGCTATATTTAAGTGACTTGTCTTCAACTTTTGTTTAATAGTGTAAAAGAATATCTAGGTCAAAGTCAATGACTGAAGTGATTTCTGCCAGTATCATTCTGCCCTTAGTCCCTTCCAAAACATTATCCCCAATGTTTCTTGACTCTCTGATATTTCAGATTCACAGGGAATAGAAAAACATTTAGTCATTCTGAAATACATAAAACTTCTATTTATAAGACCTAAAATGTTTTGTGCAACGAAAAGTACTGACCAATTAAAGATTTTTGCATCACTTATTTGTTTACTAATGGCACCTTTTGCATGAAATTTTGTGCTAGCAATCAATAGCAGATTTATCTATGCATATTTATGTGTTGGTGTTTTCAAATGAAAGCATTGTTTCATTTTAAGTGATATTGCCGTCTCATTCAAGCCAGGTTTCTGTAGGTAACACCATTTAATATGGATGTGCAAAGCACATATATTGTAGAATGGCACATATTCAATATGACCATCAAGGCTATCAGGCATTCCACACCTAGCTAAGTAGTATTTCCGGTTAGCGTTCAACGCAGTTTGCAGGATGAGTGAATCACAGTACAATGAGATGCACAGGATTATAAGGGGAGAAACAAATGTGACAATTGACACCAAAAGGCCAAGTTCCCAGCGATTAGGACAATGTCTAAAAGTCATCTTATGTAGGCTTCTCAATCCCCGTTTCCTCAAACCATTCAGGGACAGGGGTGAGGTGCTCTGTTCCTTCTGTCAGGAAAAAAAAAATGATAACAGGAAATAAAGCCCAGCTCTTCCATCGTGTTGCAGCAAGATAAGTAGAAAGTACGGGAAGATGACAAGTTTCTCCCATTTGTCAGACAGCGTGAGGAATGCTTCCATGCTGTTACGGCCGCCCGCGTGCCTCGCAAAGGCGTGTCTGCCGCGAGGGCCGTCAATGCGGGAGGAAACACGACTTCGTCAACGCCGCACGAGCATTCCCGCGGCCACACGGCGCGCAGCTGCAGAAATAACAGAGGGAAAAAACACAGCACTGAATTTAATCTTTGTCTTCTTTTCTTCCCTCAATTCTGAGTGCACAACATAAGCCGTACTCACAAACAAATGAGGATAAAGAGAAAAAATCAGATGACAAAGAAGTACATCTTCAAGTGTCAAAAGCCCAGCACCCACGGCTACAATCACAGAAAACAGTACTGCAAATGTACTGATAGCTACTATACACTTTATGTTTTCCTGTTAGCTACTATTGTCCATGTAATAAGATTTTTGTCTGGGAGTTACACCCGAGTGACTTTGTAATACAGTGCAGGTGGCTCAGGGTGGTCCCACAAATGCCCTGTTTTTTCAGCCAGTAAACATGAAACGTATTCTGAGGACTCCAGCATGATATTGGGGCTTGGGCTGTGCACATCCAAAATTGTAAATCATTACTTTTGAATTCTCTTTATGTCTCATGAAGATTGCCGTACACCTCATTCATAAAAACACTACATGAAGTTAATTTGGATCCTCTACTGTAATTCTGGACAAACACAGAGAGTATTGACTCTCAATGAGATATATAGGTATCTTTACACAAGACTTCTTGATTTTATTCATATGGAGTCAATCTGACAGACCAAGTACATCTGCATTCCTGTCACATCTGGGTAGCATGTGGTTATCAATGACAATAATTCAATCTAGGGTTGGGCTTTATTACAGTAACACGGTATGCTGCGATATTTTGTACAAATTTTATTGCTAATTTCTAAATTCCAGTATAGCGTTGCTTTTGAAAAAATTGCCAAAATACTGTATACTGCAGTAAAATGTCTGAATGGTATGGCAGTATGAAAAATTAAGATACCACCCAAACATATCTGGTTCACATAGCGGTACTAGTATAGAACCTTTCACCAATGGCAGCTAGCTATCTTGAACTCTCTCAGTGAAATATATATACAGCTGGAGCATAAAGGCGTACTTCCATGAAAAAGATGCTTAGGTAGTTCTTCAGGATAGCTTGACTTGCCTTCCCCTGACCTTCATAAGCCCCACTTTAGCTACCCACCCCTGCGAGCAGCTCGCTATATTTAAACAGTAGACTCCACCTCCTGCTTGCCAGATCTACCATTAAATGGGAGCGATCAACACAGTGCAGCAATTTTCACCCTCTGTTGCCCAGCCGTTAATCAAGCGTCTTGTGTACCGAGTGCAGACCTGCAGAGTCATCTGAAACGGTGGGTGGGAGAACCAGGGTGGAATTATGTTTTTTTCAGACAGACAAGGAGCATTTTCCTACCCCGAGAGAGAGCATTTACCATCCAAATTTTACCCCCCCACACCCTCTTTTGCACACCAAAAACAGTGTTCTCAAGCGGCCTATATAAAGAAAATTCCCCCCCAGCTTAAAGACAAAAAGACAAAATAAACTTGGAGTGAGGATTTAATGTGCTATGTTTCTAAGACACTTATATCTGCTGTAATACCTGAGAATTCCATTTGTTTCTCTGCATACCCCCCCAAACCTTCGACAGCTGAAAATTAGCCCGTTTAAGGTAAATTCTCCCCCAGATGTGTCACCTTATTACTCCTATTATCACACCACCGGGCCTCCAGGTGCCTAATAGATAGTCTTGCTCCACATCAATCTGAATTTTGGGACAGAACTATAAGCTGAACAATACGGCCATGATGATCGTCACTGAAGTGAATTACAGTCTGCAGCCAGTGATTAGCACTGAGAGGCCCGCTAACGCAGGCAGATGTCCAGATGGAATCTCAATCACTCAGCCCGCTCCAAGGGTTCCAGGAAGGGCGTGACTAATCCAGCCCTGAACAAGCCAAGGTAAATGGGCAGGTTGAAGATCTGAGGTATTACTGTATGACCTGTGGATGCAAAGGTCCTTCTGCTATGGTCTAGGAAAGACCTTCCAAGGCTGGAAAACACATCGGATTGTTCAGGCAATGGAATTAGGAGGGGGCCAATGTAGTCTTTAACAGTCACACCAGAGGCCCATTCGTGCAGACACCTGTGACCTTACCCTCAACTCCATTGCCAATGACGTTCTGCCTCAAATCTGAGGACCCAGTGTGAGGGTACAGGGTGCTGTTTGTAGGTTACCCTACAAACTTCAAGATGGACAGCAGCATGGTTATTATTATTATTAAATTATTCCCTGTCCTCAGAGAGACATTATGGTCGAGGGATGAAAGGAAAGGCCAGACAATACCTTGGTAAGCATAATTCTGTATTCTTAGGATGTCTTGAATTTGGCCTGCCAGAAGCTGATGAAAGCACGTCTGGCTTTGTGGCTGCAGTTTCCATTCCGAAATGAAATGCAGACACCTGAGAGTCATATAAGAGCTGAAAGAAATGTTTGCTCAATGTTTGTTCAAGATACGACATGCAGCAGGTAGCAGGAGGAGTTCAGGTGCTGGCACCTTCTCTGTCAGACTCAATCAGATGGCTGTACTTCCCAGCATCCCACTTCCCAGTGGCGCTTTCAAGATGACCATCTGGAATTATGGCTATCAATGACTGTCAGGCCCTTGTTTGACCTCACTGAGAAAACAGCAGCACAGAGGAGAGGCATTAACCAGCCAATTACACTTCTCCTCATTCCAAGACGGGTGAAGACCCCCTAGGGAACTACTGACTCTTGGATGGAGAACACTGTCAGTAATTGGGTGTAATTAAGGACTGCACCTCACTTCACACCAACAACAAAATATTTAAAAATCAATAGGAAATACGAAAGATACACACAACTGCAATAAACACGGAAAGGCAATGGTGGAAGAATTGATGTTCATTAAAAGGCTTGTTTGATGTGGCCCGAGTGGAACCCTGGTCAAAGGCATCATAAAACGAGCTCCAGAGACACTGTCTCTGCTCTCCAGCCTTGACAAAGGGCAGTGTTATTACGGCATGATTCGGAGGAAACACTGTGACTCCATAACAGCCTTGTGGGTCGACTCCTGTCAGCTGGGCTATGAATCACTTTAAAGGTGAACGCTGCGTAATGATGTCTGAAGTGAGAGAGAGAGAGAGAGTATGGATCTAAAAGGCAAACAACGGAAGTCATACTGCTGCCAAGTTTCTACTTGAACTCTCCTTTTTATTAATTACATTTACATTTAATTCATTTATCTGAAGGTTTTATCCAAAGTGACTTAAAGCAGAGGGAAGGGTCACGATTTACTTAATTTATTACACTGTAAACACGATATATTTAATATTGCAAATATCTTTCCAAATAATAAATTATAAAAGCATTAGAATCCCCTAGTCATAATTATCATCCCATCCCACATACCCCCTGCCTGGTGCCCTGTGCTACCTGGGTCAGGCTCCAGGCTCACTGTGACCCTGAGCAGGACAGAAGCTTATGGATTGATGGGTATCAATTATCATGCCGTATACCTCTTAATATACTGTCATTTATTTTTATACTTTTGGACAGATATTTGAGTGAGAAGTAAATATCATTGACTTAAATCTAGACAAACTAGGCAAGAGAAATAGGTGTAAATTTAATCTAATCTTTAATTAAAGGTACTGAACTTAATATCTGGCAAATAAAAAGACTTCTAATTAAGTTATTTCCTCCCTTTTAGCACAACGATTTTTCTGTAAGATACAGCACGTTTTTATACTTAGTTGCTCTATTGAAAAAAGTTGTACAGATAAAGAACGAGGCACAGAGAGAATGCTTCATCTGAAATCATTGATAATTTAAATAATTCATAATTCTCACAGATTAGCTTGTTAGAATTTAACAGAAATTCAGCTTGTAGTAGATTTTATTTTTGTTAGAACATTTAATTACAATCAGAAGACTTGATCTGATAATTAACATATTACAGATAAGATGTGGACTGTGCAGACGAAGACTCACCATTTGGCCTTATAAATATATATTTTATGTATGTATGTATGTATGCATGTATGTATGCATGCATGTATGTATATATACATAAAAATAATTTTAAAAAGATACATCAGTACTCAGAATTAGGGTTAATGACAAAAGGACTTGGGCAGATTGTATATAATACCCAGGACAAAGCCTTAGCTTCAGCATGTACGATCTGAATTTCCCAGAATTCTCAAACCAAAATTTTCTTGGTAATGGCTGAGGCAGGAAATACGGGCCCCTGCCGGGCACTTGTCAGTCCTGTGGAGCCTTCCAGATGGAGTGTTTGGCCTGCCATGCCCCAATGACCACGTCTGCAGAGACAGCTGGGACACACCGCTGCTGCTGGAGGCCGATGCCGCCGTCACTGGCAGAGCCGCCATTACGTAAACCGCCAGGCGGCTTTGACTTGCTGCGGGAAAAGCTGTCGCTCGGTGAAAACGCACGCGCCGTGGAGACGGCTCCCTGATGTTGACGACAAAACCCCTAGCTGCTCTGCCAACAGAGAGGCTAATCGCTAAAAAGGCACCCGCCTGTATTTCTATGCCTTTCTGTTCACACGATCACATCCTGTCCCACATCTCCACTTTATACTCACACTTGCCTAATTACTTTTGCTTCTGACTACCTGATATGGCACTCAATGACCTAAGCCACCTCAACTCTCTCTAGGCATTCAGAAAGCCTTCAGAATACTACCATCACCGTCGTCATTCACATTCTCATTAATATCATGATTATTATGATGACCATAATAAAAAAAAAATTAAATCAAGAGAAGGCAAACAAGTGGCATCTTTGCGGCAAGGCAATAGTGCCAAATCTACAGAGCCTATTCACTGAACCTTGGTGAATTTCCTACGCACCACACTCAAGACAAATAAAGTGTCATCACACACCACATTCGTGTGAGACGAAGCAGAGGAGAAAGGGACGTTAAACAGGAAGTGATGCGGAAAAAAGCTACTGGAGCCCCACCCCTTCATGAAAGTTCCTCATGGTGCTGCTCTCCCTGGCAGTCCATGGGTCTGATAATAAGAAAACTCCATTTAAAAGGAAGAATGAGGAGCATAAGTAATTCAGGTAAATTTTTCCACACTATAAAATACTAATGAGTGGCAGTGAATCACTACTTCTGACAGCGGCTCTGAGGGGGAGCATCCTGCCATCATGTGGCTGATGGCAGCCGTCGGAGTGAGGGATCCACAGGAAGCGGTCCCGTGCCGCAGCTCTTTGGTTCTCTGCGAAAGTCATTTAATCTTCTAAGCCGGTAAAAAATTCCCACCCACTGGTTGCTACGGACCAATAATATGAAGGGGGGGGGGTGAAAAAAGAGCAAAGACCAATATGATTTCTGGGTTGTCAGCGATGGGATTTAGTGTGAGAAAACAAATATGTATGTTATCAAGTTTCTCCAGCGTGGGCCTCCTCTGAGCTAATAAAGGGAAGGAGGCACAGAAAGCGGCTCTAGTAGGAAGGCCAGGCGCTGGTGGATCTAATCCGCCCCTTTGACGGAAGTAACTATCGGAGAAGCCAGGTCCTCTCTTAAAGCAATCTGAAATAGATCTCATTAATCTTCCCGGCATTTCGATGCCGGTTCCGACCCGTAAAAATAAAGATCTCTTTCTCCCAGCCTCTGCTGACTCCTGACCCCTGTGCAGAACCATTTTGAATTGGAATATACCAGAAATGGTGCCCGGACCAGACCTCGCGCCTTCCGGCATTTATGCCAAGCTCCCCCGAGAGCCTGGCTCAGTTACGGCTTCCAGAGCATTCTCAGGGGAGCCAGAATGTTTCCTCTGGTGGCCCATGGGATATATAAAGAGGGCCCCTGAGCGAAGATTAAAAAGAATAGTACGGCAGTAGATCAGGTGATAACAGATCAACCAGCTACTTTTAACAGTCTCAGTCTTTTCAATGATGTCCGATTTAGTTTGTAATTTGACCATAATCACCTTTATACAGCTCCAGAAAAAATTAGGAGACCACAGCACCATTTCTTGTTTCAATCATTTCTCAATTTATGGGTGTATGTCTGTGAATGATATATATATTTTTGCAAACTCCAGCCTGGTTCCTCTCTGTTTCTCATTAATAAAGGGCTTCTTCCTTGCTTTATGGGACTCCAGTCATGCTTCTAGGAGCCTGTTACAAACTGTCCTAGCAGTGCACTGCACACCCGCGCCTAATGTGTCCCATTCCTTTTGAAGGTCACTTGAGGTCATCCTACGATTCATGAGAAACTGTTGGATAAGTTAGCGGTCATCTCTTGCATTAGAAAGTCCTCTACCTGGCTGGTTTCTGGTCATTGCCAGTGTCTCCTACTTCACCTTGTTCTTGTGTACTGGCGTCTTAGAAATTTTGAACCTGGAAGCGGCCTGCTGTTTAGCTTAGCCTTCTGCCATCAGAACCGCAATTAAACCAGGATTTAAAAATGCAGGTATTAAAAAAAAATATAGAGCGGTCTCATTTTTTTCCAGAGTTGTATATCATAGAGAACATACACCTCCAGGTCAATATAGTACTTTTAAGGGGGAATCATAATATTCTTTTCAAATGGACGCCCTGTTCCAAAGCAATGTCTTAAAGAATTAAGTGTTTTCAAGTAAAAATAAGTAAATTAATTAAAAAAAAAGGTAATTCCGGTTAAGTATCGCGTACAGTAGCGTGACAGATTTCTCCCGAGAGTATAACAGGCAGGAAAGAATTTGCTCCATATGCCGATCGCGTAAAACTTTCCGGTCTTTCAGCCTTTGGTGACACTAAGTCGGGAAGCACAATATGGTACAAGATGAACGGCCGCACACACTGACCTGGCAGAGCAGACGCTAACGGGAGATTCTGTCATGACATCGGTTAAGAGCGCTGAGAAATTCAGAGGGCAAGGTAACTTTGCTGCGGGCTTCGAAAATTAATAGTGTATTAAAAAAACACAATCGATGAATAAAAAAGAACTAAGGCAAGAGTTTACACGGGATCAATATATCGCTGGTGGAATGAACGCACTGATCTGAGCATAATATGAATGTACGGCTGACTCCACGTGCCGTATTCAGCGACACGCCCCAAGGTCGTGCAGCCAATTACCAAGACTGGTAAACGCGGTTCCAGGACAGCGATCTCAAACATTGGGTATGAATAACAATGAATACAAAGGTGAACCGAATATGATTATGAGCTCAGAATGTACGCAACCTCATTTTTCATGTAAAATGATCAGTCGGTATATTAAGATAAAGAGAAATATCTGTAGTTCAAAATGCAATACTTATATCCATCAGCATCCCATCCAGGTTGTCCCCTGCAATCTGTCCTATGCTGCCTTGAATAAGCCCCACCCCCCATTACCCTGTATTGGACAAGCAGTTGGAGGATGGATGGATGGATACAATTTTTGACCAACTGTTTGTGCTCATTAGCATCCACTTTATACAAGTAATTACTTGACTTGTAACACAAACAAATGGCACGTGTCCTTAAGGTAATACCGTTCAGAAAATCATACGGAGGTGCCAACACTCACGCATTTGGCGTGACACTCCAGGCATCTTATGGCAAATCTGCATTATTCCATAATAAACCTAAAATTAGCTACCTCAAAAGCACTGGGGCAGTTTGCAAACCTTGTGTTACATACATGTAAATGCGTGTGCAAAGTTGTCTCGAATATGGCAACTGCCATATTTCCTGTAATTTTTTTGCAAACATCCTAAAAATACAGATTATGGGCCACTACAAACCAAAGCTCTACTCAACCAAGCGCTTAGATATTAACTCTAAGGAACACGGGTTTGAAAACAACAAGGGCTAATTGTAGCCCTGTAGGGAGTTTGCCTGTATTTCTCTGTCTCCAACTTCGCTACGTCATTTATACTGTGAGAGTTAAATCTAAACACCTGTTTATGCTCGTCTTCCCCACGGCGTTACATTTAGCTATGCTCTGAGTCATTACCCTGCCAGAGAACACGTCAACAAAGTCGCATAAATGAGATCTTCCAATAAAACGACCTGACGTGTTAAGAACCAGTCCTGCCGCGAGTCAATAGTCCTATAACCCATAATTCATGGAGAGGCTGAAGTCTTCTGAAGAAGCCCTTGCCATTTCTTTACTGAGCAACAATCACATTTCTGTCAAAAAGATGGATTCTGTAATCAGGAAGATCAATGCTATCGCTGCAGTAGCTGCTGGTATTTAAACCATCAGGACAGTCTCACAGACTATTAAATGAACTTCTACACCACATAAACATCACATAAATTAAGTCTTATATAAACCAAAGGTGTTTTTTTTTCGGTTACTCTGCACCTTTAACGAGATTTCGCTGAAGCTGTAAACACTGTTTACAAGAAGGCGAAGCAACGCAACACCTTAATTCACAAATTAGGTAGTAGACAGGAGAAACAGAGATGATCCCTGGCTTAGAATCGCTTGACGCCTTTTCGGCGGGGGAGCAATCAGTTTAGCTAAAGCAAGAATCCAGGGCTGCCAGCTCGATCTCCCGCATCTGGCGTGACACTCACGCTTTCAGACTTACAGTAAATCTATATTATTCCTTTATAAACCTAAAATTAGCTACATCAAAAGCGTTGGGGCAGTCTGCAAACCCTACAGACTATTTACAAGGTAATAAAACTGTTACATACATGTAAATGAGTGTGCAGACTTGTCTTGAATTGAAAATCTCACACCAGCCAGCTGACCAGAGTTGGTATGGAATATTTAGCACTATATAACGTAGAATATAATTATTATGATATTAAAAAGCACGCCAAATACCTATGATGTAATCATTATAATGTAATCAACACAATGTAATCAATTGAGTATGTAT
>JAAGVU020000044.1:13533517-13547215 GCA_011763525.2 Mormyrus iriodes | reverse complement strand
TTGCAATAAAGACTGAATTTGGATCTACACCAGCGGCTTCTGACTTCTGATTTGGTGGGGAAGGAAAAACCACAACATTGGCAACCCTGAATCGATGATTTTCATCCTGAGAATGTATCAGTAATCCTTATTATTGTCACTTTCTGCCATATTTTTGGATTTTTCTGGGTAAAGACTTGGGTTTAGTGTACAGACATGTTGCTTCGCGTCTCCGTCCTGACCTCAGCTCCCCGCCTGCCTGGTCTGCCTGTTCTCTTCAAAAGATTTCTCAAAGTGTCCCGGTTTCCTCACAACATCCAGGGACAAATATCTGAGCTGATTTAAAATTACCCTAATTGAGCGCGGGAGTGCATGTGTTTGACAGACTGACATCTGACCCATGGTGTGATTTATGGACAGAACTTACAGGGGAAATTAAGGTGGTTAGAAATGGTGGGAAAGTCCTAGCACTGCCATGACCGTCTTCCTCAAAATCAGGGGCAATTTCTCACCACGGCATGATTCTCTGTCACTCCACTTGAAAACTGAAAATCCCAAAACTTCAAGGTAGGTTTAAGGAAACAAGGTAGGGAAATGAGAGAAATTGGGGGGCATGACCATTAATCCCTACTGAAACATGTGATGTGGAGCAGATGGAATGTTCTAGAAACAATTTTCCTCCCATTTTTGATTGCAAAAAGTACATCACATAAAGCCTATTAAAATTATGAAATGTCATTCTTATATTTAAGTTTTTTGTGTATTACAGCATACTTAATGCGTTTCTCGAGGCATTTTCTGTTATAAACTTGTTCTACAGTCAAAAGATGTAATACATTACAATACTGCTATCAGACACAGTGTGCAGCCTGCCAATTTCATAACTCAAATTATAGGTTTTTTCAACTAGCAAAACTAATTCAAAGCAATCAAACAAACGTGATTCTAGAGACAGATTACATCGGAGTTCAGCCAGTCATGAACACCAGACTGAGGCTGAAACTCACTATTTCCAGAGTTTTTCTTGGAGTGCAGCGTCTTTGAAACCTCTCTCGTGATGTGTGTTTCTGCCTCTAGAGTTGCTGAAAGTGAATATATCCTCCTTAAGCTGTATGATTCCACATTAAGTGGTACAACATTGTTTTAGATCATTAAATACTGTCAGTCATGGCTTGCCAACCCAATGTATAACTCTTCTGGGACTGATTAGCGATGTCTGGATACCTGGGCTGAGAATCCAAGTAGATTTCAGAGAGCCTCAGGTTCATCCACTAGCTTGTTTGTTTCCTGTGATTGTAAAGAATGATTAACTGTATTTTTCTAATGCTACTTTCCTAGCATATAGGCAGAACATTTCATTTAAACTCAGGGTATTCCTTAACCTGGGGAATTTTACTCCTATTGAGCATCTCTTTTCTGAGCTTCTTGACAGACTTCTCTTTAATAAAAAAAAACAAATTTTAATTAATACAAAAAAACTGGATAAAAACACTAGAGGTTTATTACTGCTGTTATTTACTCCAGTGGTTATAAGCTATAAAATTAATTTTGGAGATTAAATCAATTTAGCAGGTTTACTGGCTTAACTGTGATGAAAATAAAAATAATCACAAAAAACACTACCAATAACATGGGTGAATTAGAGGCTTATGGAGAATGATTTCCATGTCTCAAATGGCTACCTCCACATGCAGCAGGCAATGCGATAACCATAGAGAACGTTCTGGAAATGAGGGACGGGAAGGCAACTTGTACTTGCTTAAGTGCATGTCAAAGTCAGAGTGTGTCTATTGTCATTTTCAGGTATGTGATCAATGAGTCACACACTGAGATAAAATCACGATTGGTCACAGTGTGAGAAATCAGCCATAAACAGAATGTAAATAAGAATATGAAAGACATTTAAACACAATAAACTGAGACATGGACATAAGACAAAGACAGAAAAATACAATCAAAAATACAGTTTAAAAATATTTTTTAAATATATGCATACAGTTGTGCTAATGGGCATGGACAGGAATGTGCAACTTGCAAATTGTGGCTATAGTATTATGAATGTAGAATAACTTTAGTCACAGTATTTTTAGGTCTGTTTCGTGGAGAGCAATGTATAAGCTCAAACTCAACAACAACAGGAGTATCAGGAACTTCTGTGTTAGCAGCAACCATAAAAACACATTGTGTTTCCTTAATTTCATTTAGGTTTAAATTAAATTTGAAACAAAGAAACCTAATATCATTATAACAAGAAGATGATAAAAGTTAAAAATGACAAGGAGAACCGAAAAGGTATTAGGACATTATGACCTGCTGTCTTCTTAAGTCAAACAGCCACGCTGGGAGATAATCATGTCTTCCAAATAAAATAAATGTGAATAGGTAACAGCAATTGGCCCAGTTATTAGCCGTCTTGCCCGCAGGCTACATTGTTCAGTCTCTTGAAACGATACCAAAATAAAATTAATTGAGAAAGACCAAGACAAAGATTCGCAGCTCAGAATGAGGGATTACGACAAACCCACATTAGTGACACATCACACAATTTCAACATCATTCCCATTAAGTTAGTCTGACACCGGAATGGCAATATTGGACTGGCTCTAAATTATGCTGTTTCACAATGTAAATCCAGTCTCCTGGAAGAGTGGGATGACATATATATATGTCAGCCTATTTTATATTTAAAAAATGTCAATGACTTACTACCATAATAACACTAGCCATTGCTGTGTGAGTAGAAAATATCATAAAATGCTGGACCGGCCCAAACTAAAACATTTCTTATCATGCCTTCTTTCCTGAACTGCCAGTCAGGAGTCCAAACCTGCATTCAAACCGCACTCAGATGGGAAGTATTTATCACTGTAACCAGACAAAGGCACCGAGTAGTGAACATAACATCTCATTGACACCCAGATGTCCTTCCTAGCCGTTGCCAGATTCAGCTTCCGCTGAACATTTGGGGGCGCTGGAATTACACCTGATATTCAGTGCAGACGTTCTTTGCTCTGAGTGGATGGCGGCTTCAGGAACATTCTTTTTGTTGCTGCTAATGGCGAGGATCAATCTACCCATCAGAACCTGGAACAGGGTCACAGCGAGCCTGGGGCCTTCCCCAGGAAGCACATCGGAACATCCTGTACGGGATGCCATTACGGTGAATATTCAGTTAGATAAAGTCATAACGGACACTTAATTGGCGGCATCCACTTGCTGTTACTCATAATGTTAACTACTTATTGTGAGTCAGTGACTCAGAAAAAGGACTATTTCATTTAGAGCAATTTTAATAGGCACCCTTGCTTATATGGTCTATTTCCCGCTATGTGTGGCAGGCTTCATGCGTACGGGGCTTTGTTCACGGTCTCTGCAGGTAAAGACCCAGTTACTAAATTGGCATTTAAAAACCCTCCTGTCCTGAATTATTCATGTTTCAATCTAGCGCAGAGCCTCTGTACTCGACAGGCTTCCTACGTGAACCTATTTAATACATAATTTACAAAATTATGCTACAACCAGAAAGCAAAGTATTTAAATGTTTACCGTAACCGGAGGCGGAAGCCATTTTCGAATGGCTGCAAATTAAATGAGATGAGAACGGTATTAGGGGGTGACAAAAACACAATTAATCACGGTCCTCTGTTCCCAAGCCACAGCACGGCACGCAGCATTGAGAAATGGCACCCAAGCCTCTGCTTTTTTTCGCCGTGATGGCATTGTCGGCGTGACGTGTCACGTAACCTGGCAGGTCCCCGGGGGAGGTCTGAAAGCGAGGCCGTGGCGTCGCCGATTAGCATCAGCCCGGGGTCGCTGGTACCATGGAGACGCGCGGCTCGACGTTCCAGAACAGCCCCCAGGTCCTCAGAAGCATATGACCTGAATCGTAGCCTTTTACTAGAACCCATTACAGCCAGAATATAATATTTACAAGGCTAATTTACTGACCTTGAGAGCGCGTGCGGCTGAATGAAGGCGAGACTGTCAATTTGTCACATGCATGGGGACCAGGTGACAGATGAAATTAACTTCTTTAAAAGCAAATAAACAATATAACACACAAGGTCAGTACTGTTTCAGTTTGTCTTGGCATTTCAGTTACTGGAAAATGATGCCACAACCTTATAGTGAGAACACTGCAGAACAATCTCTATCCCATCAACCTATGTACCCCGCCCCCCCCATACCATGTGCACAGATAATAGTGTTGGGTAGGGATTCTTGGCCAGGTGTGGCCCAAGCAATACAGACAGCTCCACGATTAACACTCACGACTTCCATGCAACAGGATGTGGAATCTGTCGCAGTTCTGAAGTGACTAATGCAAGCTGGTGAGTTTCTGACCCATTTCCTGTTTTCCTGCTCCATTGGCCTGACTCCTCTACCCCGTAAGGATACACAAGCAAAAAATTACCACTGTGAAAGGCTCCATGCCCGAGCTGCTAAAGCCGGCTAGTCTGGAATGTTGCCCGCGTTTCAAGGGAGCTAAACGTAGAAGCAGGCGTGAGACTCAAAAGCTGCTCCCGGAAGCTGGCATCTGATTACAAATAAGTCTAGAGCACACTGATGGCACCTCTGATTTGCAATTTGTGCCTGAAATTTGGCGTGGAGGCATAGCCACGCAATAACACCGGAGGATTCTTATCGGTAACTTTGCAGGCGCTCACCAAAGAGGGCTTATAAAATTCGTCAGCTTCGCCATCCTGAGTGGCTGGGTTTGGCGGGTAAGAGAGGCCCTGCTTAGCAGTCCCAGCGGATCTTTACACAACCTGGCACCACCTGGACGAGCCATGATAAAGAGGCATCCAGCCATGTTTGATCGTGGTCCTCAACACGACGAGTGGCCACAGCAGCAGAGAATGAAAATGTTGGATGACCCAGTGTTGGGGGGGGGATGGGTCTGTGTCATCATCAATGACCTCGTATATATAACTCTGTGCTCCAGTTGGGGGGGTGCATCTTTTGACCCCTTAACAAGCACAGCACTCTGCATCTCTGCTCATTATTAGGAAATTGACAGGGATAAAAAAAAAGTTCTTTTGGAGTGGCATGTTATTAAACCCTTCACATTCCAGCTCCCGTCCCTGTTCCAGGCTGGTTACCATGGTAACAGATCCAGCTTGGTCCTCCTGGCCTCTGGCATTCTTCTGTACACCTGAATCGTAAACCTCCTGCCTTGAAAGATTAAAAAAAAAGTACCTCACACTGGCAAGGCACATGGAATACTGCAGAAAGGAATGTTCTGGAAGTTCCCATGTGCTCATGGTGTCATCTGATGGGCCATAAAATTTTACTACAATCCTTCTGAAAAAAGAAAAAAAAAATCTACTGTGAACTAGTACAGGATATCACATAAAAGTCCAGTGAGCTAAGGCAGTTCTATATAAGAGACAAGTTTTAATTTATAACTAGCTTGGACGTGACTGCTTAGAGGGGTCATTCTCACAAACTTGAGATCAAAAAACCTACAATGAAATACAGTGTTTGTTTTTTCATAGAGTAACTGATATACCATTAACTTCTTAGGTATACTAAAAACATGTCATTGTTGTTCTGATTTAGTGCTTTTAAAAACATTTTCCCCAAATAAGTAGCCAAGAATCTCAATGGTTATGAGACTGTGAGATGTTTTTCTGAACTGATTAACTACTGCAGAGACAAAATCGACATTTTAGACAATGATGTTAAAAATTAGAAAAGAATTAATGTTACAATAATGAGTTCATGCGAATGACCCATAGGTGATGGGCTTTTCAGAGGTGCCACTAGAGATTTTGGTGCCCCCAACCTAGACCAATACAATTATCTTCCAAATTATTTAGGATTTAGGCCCTTGGAATCATCCTGACATTCCCCCCTTTATGGCACTTCTGTGGCTGGTGTTAAACAGAGAAGGCCAGAGCAGGAAAGTACCTAAGTGATGTGAAGGACCAATGATTGGTTGCCAGCCCCTAGGAAACAGAAGCCTCTTTAAGGGGACTGTATGAGCATGACAGCAAATCAGGGAGATGGCTGAGTGACATTTTCATTGACCTTTCCCTGACCTTTATCAGTGGCCCAGAAAAAGCAGGAACGTGCATACATAAGCGCAGAGGTCGAGATTGAAGAATATTAAAAGCATAGTAGCTACCAGCGAAGGATGACTCAAATCACTCCGGGGCTTCCAAGATCGGCGTTTGTGCCGCTTCAAGATGGGATTTGAAAAGACACGGGCAGTAATTTCCTGCTCCATGCGGGCCGTGGGCTTTGTTTGCTGAGACGCAGCCTGCCAGAGGGAATGTCAAGAAAGTTCTGAGGGTTCCCATCTCATTCCACCCAATCCCCGGGCAGCATTAAGGAATCCCCCCTGCATTGGCGCTCAGCTTGCAGGGTGACAATTTCTTCCATCGTTTGATTGCTGACACCAAGGGCGTAGGCCAGAGTTTGATATTGGGGCGGGGCAAAACTTAATCAATTTGGGGGGAATGGATGAAGCCAAATTAAATATTGAGGGGTACATGTCCTCTACCCACTCCCTGACTCCCTAGCTGACACACTGGTGAGTCCTAAAAACTCACAAAATACCTCTGAAAGTTCTCTTTTTCTTTTGGACATGGGACAGCAGATCTTGTATTCAAAGTGTGCTTCTTACCGTGAATCCTTGACGTAGGCTTCAGAACGACATACTGAGCTGAAGGTCACTTCTATGCCCTTGCTCACCTCTGGCAGATTAACATCTCATTACGCATAAACGTCACTTAACGTGGAGGTCTGGCTCCTCGGCCCGCCTTCCCAGGGGAAACAGGGCTGTCAGAATTAGAGGCGCTAAAGCATTCCGGATTGTGGCGGCGGGCGTGTTCCGAGGACGTGATGACTCGACGCTTAATTAGGCACGCGAGTGTGCACTTCATCTCTGACGGATGCTGCTGGAAATGGCCCTTTAGTTGTCAGCTAGGTGTTCGGAAAGACAACTAAATGCTACTAATACAACTGATGGCCTATTTTTAAATTCTACGCAAAGAAAAATCATGTTGGCTCTTCTTGTCATTTTATCAATTCTATAAACATATGAACCACGGTCCTCCTCAGCAGTTAAATCGTGCTAAGCACCCGCAGGATGGATCGCGGCTGAGATTTAAGATGAGGTACTAGATAGCCGTTAATGGGATGTTGATGGGATAAAGTGCTTCGGAGGAAGGAGGATTCCAATAGCTCAGAGTGGCCTGACAGGTCATTACACGTACATTCTCCTGTCAGCAGCCCGCAAGTGACTGTTTGACGCTAACACCGGCTGTTTTCGCCCCAGCCGCTAACATCTGGGGTGTGAATAAGAAAGCTGACTAGCAGAATCGTGAATTAAAGGAACAATGCGCGTGATGCAGATTTAGATTACTATAGATTGTGTTATTACCTGCATTGCCAGCAGATCTATTAGTCAAATGTATGTACCTTCATTTATCAATTAAATACAATGATGGGCCTGAAAGTGGTAGCATTGATTACAATTTATGGTTGTACCAGCAGCGAGTGGATAAGAAAACTCATGATTGGCCGAAATCTTCTGTGTGTGTCTGCGTGTGTATGTTGGGGGGGGGGGGGGGGAAAGACTTTTTTCAGAGCCCCATAGAACTCGAGCCGGTCAACGTGGGTTTCAAAGATAACCACTGCAGCCCAGTGGCCCTGCTGCAGTCATCTCTGTGTCATTTACATTTTACATTGTATTTATATAGCAGAAGCAATTTGTCGAAAACGAGTAAAGAGCAGTGAACAAGGTCAGCCAGTCCCAGGAGCAACTAGTCCTGGACTTGCTCAGGGTGTCCAACTACTTTGCTAGCTACAGTATTTGAACCAGCAACCTTCCACTCACCCCAACTGATTAACTTACTCTACATCCATTCCATGAAACCCACACTGAAGTACTGGTCACTAGATGTGCTTTATTGGGTAGACAAATCTTCAGGCCATTTGAGACCCAGGATGACTCCAACCACTCACCAAAATAAAAGATCCAAAATAAAAGACCAAACATCCAGTGCGCATCAACAACATGCCAGGAACCCAAATCCGTTCTAAACAAATGAATTTCTGATGAATGCCTGGAACCCGTCATGCACTTTGTGCAATCGCCATAGCTTCATTATTTAATTCTGAATCTGCAATGGATTGTTCTGTAATTCGAAATGCATTACAAGACTTGGAAGCATTTAGAATTGGGCTAGAAGTGTCACTCGCCACGGATGCACAGTGTTTTTATGATAGAATAGTAAATGGTGTCAGCAGGTGGCTTGCATTCTCTACCTCAACCCATCCAGCTGTATGCGATGCATAAGCACCATGCCAATATTAGCAGGTGATTTATTGGTCTGTCCAAGGGAGATTAACTACATATTTAAAATGTGGCTCAAAACTACAAATCACAATGTCTGAATCACAATATCATCGGTGTGTTTTCTTTCACTTGCTGTAGTTTTTTTTTTCTGTTTTAATGTCAGCAGGATATTTTCTCAGGCATTGATGAGCAGACACACTTAAGCAAAGCTAGACACAGAATTGTGACAGTATTGATGATATTTGCGCAGCATCTGTCCCCTCATTCCACTGGTCCGGCCATGTTAGACAGACCATCTGTCTAGCTACTTCATACAGACAGAGAGGATTATCACTGTCAAGCTGCCTTTTTAACTGTGATTGGAACAATGGGGGGGGGGGGATTGCTCATTAGGTATACTTTTGTCACCATACCGCCACCCTCACAAATCCAAACGGAAGGTGACACTACAGATTTCAGGATGAGAAATGTCTGGGTTAGTGATGGAAACGCTGATTACAGCAAGTGTTTTGTTTCGAGTGGCACTGAGAGACGTCCTTTAAAACATCTCTCAGCCCAGCACATTACCCACCCACTCGGACCTGAATGTGTCGACATCTCGGTGAGTCGGTTTCACGCACCCCACAGTTGGCATGGCAAACGCAGTTAAGGCAAAGCTTACAGAGTTCGGTATCTGTGTGATTTTAGATGTCCATATGCACTAAGCCCTGAATCCACAATGTCAGGAAAAACATGGGTTAGAACATTAAGATAGAATAGAATAGTGAGACTTTATTGGCGCCTGTGTTGAAATTCGCTTTTTGCCTACCCTATCTCGCTCTCCATCAAACACACAGACACTTATGCAGGTAAAAGCAAGCTTGGGGATCACAGAGCAGGGTAAGCCAGGGTGCAGCGTCCCGGGAATAGGGGGCTAAGGGTCTTGCCCAAGGGCTCAAAGACGACAGTCTGCTGGCCCCGGGATTCGAACCGGCAACCTTCTCAATATGGGACTGGCCAGTACAATAACCACACTGCTTATCTGCAGAACTACTGAAAGCCCTTTTAACTGTATTTCATAAAGGAGGCTGTGAACAATTTTCCATTTTCCTAATAAGAACAGCTCAGCTTTTTATGTTTTTCAATTATCTATAGAATGGTTTTCTGCGGCAAAACTACTGAAAAGCTCCACGTGTCAATTTGTTGATGTAAATGTGTTACATTAAATAAATAAAAGCATATGGTTGAGCACTAAATCCTAAACAAAAAACAGAAACATGCCATCTCATGTTCATTATTCTTCACATTCTCTTGTGCGAAAGATAATTTTATTTTCCGTGAGAGAATGGATTATGGGTAATTTGTTCTTTTTTTAGGAACAGTATGTACCATTTAAAGCATGGTAAGAGAACAAAGAATGTTAAGCCCACGAAATGGGACTTGCTGTTACGGTTAAGGAAGCAGCATGGGGGAAGGGGGGCTGGCAGCTAGTGGATAAGAAAGCTCATGATTGGTCACATATTCTGCATGGAGGGGGGGGCACAAACTCTGCAGACACTACAACACCCAGAAACACTTCCTCTTTGGGAATAACAAGGCAGCCAATGGCCTGACAGTTACCTTAAAAGCATCTTAAAAAAAGAAAAACGACAATGAAAAGATGGCCTGCACACTCCAGGCTTCTGGGCGAATTCGATTTTGAAGTGCCTACAGATGGCTGAAACGCTAATACTCTGTGCAGAATACAGCCAAGCTGTTTCAATGGGCCTTGGCAGGGTGCTGTTTTTCCCACTGGGAGACAAAGAGTTTTTGACTCACTATCCAGCACGTGTGCTATTTCCACACAGTTTGGCCAGCGCTGCCCTCTATCACGCAAAGGCAGCCATCATTAACAGCCCCGCTGTAAGGACGGGTGGTGGCAGTCCCATAGGGCCGAGGTGTCAGACAAAGAGACACAGGAAGACATTTTTAGAAACTTTACAAGAGGGGGTAGACAGGGCCATTGGGCTGGTTGCCATGGGGATGCAAACACTGTGTTTCCACACTTGTCTCACTCCACCTCCAAGCCATGTCTGAAGGTTGCTGTTATTAAAACAGTAATAATTAGGGCTAAGCACCACAAATTCACACCTGCATCGCAATGATGTGGGACATTGAAGGACATTATTGTGATTTGCAACCAGGGGGATGGTATGACTTGGTTGTGGGTGGATTATTATTGGCTGGGCTGTGGAAGGAGCCACTTTGGGAACGTACCCGTATCCCCTGGCAATGACTGGTGTCACCTACAGCATCACCACCCCGGAAGCATTGCAAGGAAGGATGAGCACTTGAAAACTCTTATCAACCATCCATTGCAGACAAACATCTCGACTTAATGGTTGTGCACTCCTATTGATATATCCACTTTCTAGGTTTGACACACGCAACTGCGCTTGTAGGTTTGAATCTGTCTCTATGAGAAAGAGGATGGTTTCATGTTTGAACGTTACCCCTGAGTTACTGATGTGAGTATCCAGACCAAGGGTCCTTGTGGAGGGAACAAGTACAGTAAATCATCTTAGCGAGGACCACATCTACATTGTGGTTTGCCTGAATCCCTATCACTAAAGGCACATCCATCACATCAGGCAAAACTGGGGGTAGAGTGGAACCCAACAGTGGCCCAAATGGGGCAAAAAACCAGGAGGGTGACACAGGATCCACTGCAGAACGAGGGAAACACCCCAACGGTACAGTCCGTCCTTGGCCTTGATTTAGATCAGAGCAAGAAAATCTCAATAAAAACTCAAAAAAATGTCAAAGTGGGGTAGAACTTTAAGGATGGCTTCAAGGAACAGATAAGAATGTTCTCGCAAGTTCAGGATCTCACCGTTAACAGGGCTGCTAAGGTTTCAGCATGCCCCAGAAGACGGAATACTCCATTTATAGATCTATGGATACTAGTTGTTGGACACTTAATGCTCTTCTGTGTGATCACAGTGCTAAAGAGGAGGATCCGGTGCTTAAGAAGAGGGTTCTCCTGCGGTGTTTGCAAATATCGGGCTTGGCACGGTGCCCCTCATTCTCCGACATCTTCATCAAGCTCACAGACATGCAGGCGTGCTTTTGAGGGAACCCCGCCACTCCGGCAGATGTTGGGCACGCCGGGCACAGTGGTAGTTCCTAATGGTGACACGGCGGACCACGGGAGCTAGCGCGAGCAAGTAGGGTGGGGGGTGAGGCATCACGATGAGCGACTCATCGGCAGCCCTGATTAATTGCTACCCGCTCAAGGGTCCACACACCGATTCTGTTGTGATGAAAATAGAGAAAGATCCAGGGAAGAAATGGCGCATTCATGTAGGGGGCAACTGCTAAGACCTTCCTGGGGGGGGGGGGGTGTGTTTGCGGCAAACGTGTCTGTGGCAAAATTGCGGAAAAACAAAACTATGTAGGTTGCATTTATAAATATTATGTCCCTCATAAAAATTGCATTTTGAACAGAATGTCTGTCAGAATTGACCCTACGTGCCAGCAAAGAGGTGCTTTATGCAGCCAACACCCCTACCCCTCCACATTCCTGTAACATGACCTGACCCATCCTTTGTCCCCGTGTCTTGCTTCACTGTCCTCGTCGCATTCACAGAGGTGACGAACTTCATAGTCCCCTGATAACAATGCTGAGGTCCATGACTCAGCAGTGGGGGGAGTCACCATGCCAACATAGGCAGAGAGAGAGAGGACAAAGCCGGGAATAAAATTGGAGAGGGAGTCAAGTTAATAGAGTATTGATTTCCACTTTCACGGGTCTGTCTATGATATTCTTTGTATGATGACTTAAAAAAGTAATTCAAACCCATCGAGGTGGGGTGGGGGAAATTCAGGTCTACCCACTGAGTATTGGTGTCATAAGATCTTCAAAAACACATCTGCCTATAACGTCTGACCCTGGATTCTGCTCTACAAACGTTACAGCTCGCACACCTCACCATTTCAGTGACGACAGTCCACTTCTAAAGTATGCTCTCCTGACTATCCTACAGACGGGATGATCAAGAAGTCCATTTAACATCGCCAAGAGAAAATAAAAATTAAAGCTATACTGTAGTCTGATCGCACTTTTATGGTAAGACTTACCGCTGTTTCATCTTCTGTAACTCACTATAGATTACTTGACTGATAAGTCATTAGTAGAGAATGATTCCAAAGTATATCAACAGTGCCCCCTCTGGCAGGTTGTGTTCATAGCAATGTCAGTTTGCTCAGTTAACTTTTATTTGTTGTCACGTCCTCCCTGTCACCATGGCATCAAAGGCCTGAGGCCACAGCTTGGGGGCACAAACAGGTCTATCCTTTATTCTGATACTCTTCTGGGGTGTGAACACAGCCCTCTCCAATGAATATGCTACACATTTTAGTACTGAGCCTTACAAAAACATGCACACAGTTCAGCCAGTTCTCAACGGCGCCCCCTACCAGCCGAAAACTCACCTCTGTGCAGCCCTCACCTCAGCAGGTTGGCCTGCACAGCTGGCTGTTTCTTCATGGTAATGACTTTCGCTCTGATCCATGCTGCATGCTCCACTGGGGGCGGAGTCTCGATTTGCATTCTATCGTCGTAACCAGGCGACCACATCCCTGGGACCCTCTTTCCTGGCCGTGAGTGCTGATGCCTGCCAAAAGACTGGCCCCAAGCTAACCCCTAGACCATCTCAGCAGCACACCTCTGCGCTGACAGGCACTGACCTCTGACCTTCTTTTCAAGCCCAGGGCAAGTAAACAGATAAAATCTCAGCGACAAATAAAACTCAGAGGTCGACCTGCGGCATACATACCAAAGACAGCCTGAATGGGCAACCTCATGAACAGGGCCACATCAATCAAGCCTGTCTTTACTCACGGTATCAGTGTGTGGCTACAGCCTGCATACGCACACACTCATAAAACACTTAATCCAGTGGAAATGAGGGCATAACAAGTAAAACATCAAAAAAATATGTATTATACCGAGTACCTGCACTTCTGAGAGGGTCAGAGGACAGAGATGATAACTTGGTGGACGAATCAGCACATGCTGAGACTGCTGACACAAGCGGCTCCCCGATTCCCATAAACGAAAAGCAAACTGAAAGGAAACTGGCCGATTTTCACACCTTTCAATAGCAATTTCTATTCATTAGCAGGTGCCTGGTTTCATCCTTAATTTAACTGTTTTACCTGTAACGTAGTCAGCGCCTTCCAGCAATGACTTCAACCTGGAATTCTTGTTGCCGAGGAACCAGAGGGCTACACGTGCCCCAGAGACAGAAGTTATCTGCAAAGTCAAAGCTCTGTGACTCCCCCCCCCCCCCCCCCCCCCCCCCACCCCGCCCCCCCCAGCGGCCCGTTCTTCCCCTCCTCCCCCCCCCCCCCCCCCCCCCCCCCCCACCCCTTCCCACAACACTACCCAC